>QRFJ01004092.1:0-41063 GCA_006176705.1 Cocos nucifera | reverse complement strand
ATTCTGGCCAAACGCACCAAGTTTTTGGTGCCGTTGCCGGGAAGGAATAGATGCTATTTTTTTCTTTGATTTCTTTGATTTTTTTTTTTGTAAATTAATTATATTTTTTTTAATATTGCTTACTAATTTTTTTTTTATTTTGTAGAAAAAAAGGAGAAAATGAAGAAAGCAACTAATTTTGGTGAGATCAATCCTAACCCTAGTCCTCTTTTCTTTTTATTTATTTATTTTATTTTTAAATTAATTTAAAAAATATTCATTTAAACCTAATTAAAAGCCTCATGATAAGATTAGAAACCCTAACTGTTTAGAGCATGCATCATATAGTTTTATTTTTATTTTAGTTTTATTTTCTTTTGGTGATTGCTGGAAGCAAGGTAAGCCTTTCAGATACAATTAGTTACATGCATCTAGTTTAAATTGCATAGAACCTTGATTGAATTTTTTTTTTTTTTTGCATATCATATTAAATCAAATTAAGGCACAACCCAATTAAATAAGATAAGGTGGGATTTGATCACCCTTTCTTAGCCCACAAACAACCAACCAACATCCTGCATTGACCTAAACATTTAAATTAAAATCAAATTAGACATCAACCCTAAAGAACTCGAGCTCAATAGGATAAGGAATCCTAAGAGTTGAATCGGGTTAGGATAAGTCAAGTTTGACTGGTGTCTAGAAAAGTGGTTCAGGGATGATTGGGCCCGAAGAAAGGTGGTTTCTAATTGGTTCCGTTCGCTTACCTGGCCAAGCAATAATTGGTGTCTAAGGCAGCAACGGGGGGACTCCCACCAACCTTACACTTACCTGGCCAGTTGATTGGCTAATCCTACACTTGGAGGCTTGAAGGTGACCTTGACAGTTAATTTTTTAAAATTCATATAATAATAAAATAAAATTAAAAAAAAAATATTCTAAAAATTTTTAAACCATACATTAGGGTGACACTATAACATGCATGGTAGGAAATCATTTTTTTTTGATTTTAGTTGAACATAATTGAATGGTTGATTCACATTAAATATAATAATCAAATGGCTAATATGAATCTAATTATCCAAAAATTAGGTAAAGTTGACCTTCTTGCTCAGAAAATAGATCAACTCCTAACCCTAGGTCAACAAATCTCCTGCACAATTCACATCATCTTCTAATTATCAGGAGAATTATTCAATCTGTGCTAGTCCAACCATCATGTAAGTGAATATCCTATACTACACAGTTTCCAATATTTTATCCAAGAACAAGTTCAAGCTACTCAAGGATACTCCAAATGGATTAGTGACCCATTTTCAAATTTCATGTAATTCAGATGAAGTAACTTTAATTTTTCTTGGACATCCCAACAGACTCAGGCTCAGAGCCAAATTTCACTTGGAAGCAATTATCAAAATTATGCCTATAAATAATGGTTAGCTCTAGTCAGTTTAAACAGCCATCATATTATAATCAGCCTTCATTACCCACACTCATCCTCAACAGATCTCAATCTAGCTGATTGATAGAGTTTAAACCAAACTTCAACAATTATATTCTAACTCAACAGACAATCTATCGCCAGACTAGAGCTCAATAGGACAATTAGTTGAGTCTAACATGAAGGAGAGAACTAGATCAAGCTACCAAACCTACAATTTCAAAATACCCACCTAATGACCACCAACCACCTGGATTAAATTATCAATTCTAAATATTTTATCTAAGAATCCCCAATTTGGAATACCAAAGTAATTTCTGAACTTAAAAGCTATAGGATTCTTATGGAACCATAATCAAGACCAGGTGAGAGGCTAGTACTGATGCTAGCCAAAATGAAAATTTAGAGGAACTGGTTAGTACTGAACTAACCACATAGAAGAACCCAAGCCAGGAATTAGTACTGATGCTAGTTCAGTTTAAATGAAATAGAAATAGGAAAAAAGAGAATAGATGATTTACCCGAGACTTATAAACCTAATGTCCTATCCTTCAACCCTAGAAGTTGTTCTCTCCTTATAAAAATCAAAGGCATGTAATGAAATATCAATGGAGTTGTTTAAGCAGGATACATTAATTACCTCCAGAATTTAAAACCGCCTTTAGTCACCATTCCAAACCCATTGAATCAAACTTAACTCCTAAACTCCATTCATGAGCATTTTAGAAGAACAAATAGGAGTAATTCTTATAAACATGGTCTGAGAATGGAATCATAAAATATATCCCAAAAATTAACAGTGAATATATCGATAATGGATTAAAAATCAACATCACTTTCTGAGATTGACAATCCAAACCATTGAATTTTGTCAATCCAATATTCGACACAGGATAGTGAGCTACATTGTGTCTGGCTGAAGAACGGTAAACTTAGCGTTTGTTGGAGGCAACCCAATATTTAGTTTTTATCTAATTTATTTTTTTTAGTTTATTTTTTTAGGATAATTAATAAGTTGGAGGAAAGCTCAATTGTAAAGGCATGTGCTGGACCAAAAAAATAAATAAATAAATAAATAAATAAAAATAAAATATATATATACTGAGTTAGGTGTATTCTTCCATTTCTTTTATTACATTCTTTATTTTTTCTTCTCCATTGAGGATAATGTCGATTAATTTGGGGAGGGAAAAATAAAAATTTTAAAATTTTAATCCTCAAAAAATTAGTATTTAGTATTTTAGATACCTGATTATGCTTAAGAATCGAATTAAACTAAGCATTTTAAAAAAAAAAATTGATGCAACATGATTAGAGAATCTATGAATATTGAGGAATCAAGTATTAAGAAAAATCAATAAATGAGTTAAGTCCAAAACATAAATTTTTTTGGAGCATTTCTAATTATTTCTACTAGCATCAAAAAAAGTCTACTTTTTTATAGGCTTGTGTAGGGTAATTATACGTTTCTTCATATAAAAATTTATTTTAATAAAATATTTTCAAGTACTTCTCACTGAGTAACCCGGGCCTCTTTTGCCTAAGCAAGCATTGACTTTGCGTCAAAAGGTGGGAAGGCAAGAAGCTCGTTGTAAAGCTAGTCTTAACTCGTAGCTATTTGATTCGAGCTAGTAGCCCGAGGGGTATTCTATACCTAGTGCCCTAAAGCCAATTGGTTGGAGTCATTGGCCCAAGACTCGCTACATGGATCAAATAGAAAGCTTAAGAGTTAAATACTCAATAGTGTACAACGTTAAAAAAAAAAAAAAAAGAAAAAAAAAAAAGAAAAGAGAAACATGGTTTCCCACCGAGTAACCGGCCCCGTTGCCTAAGTAAAGCAATGATATTCGCATCAAAAGTGGGCAATGTGAAAATAAAATTAATAAATGAAGGATGGAAGTAGCAATACCCTGCCTATATGAAAGTTTAGACAATCATAGATAAAGTAGAATAATTAGAAAAAGTTCTAAAAAAATTTGTTGTTCTTTACTTAATTTTTCTATTGATTGAAAGTATTATAACCCCAATTCAATGATATATTCTCATTTAAGCTCTACTGAATATCAATGGCCATTTTGAAAATTGTTAAGGTAAAATTCGAAACTCTAAAGTTAAAAGGTATTTAAAACTAAATTCTTTCTTACTCGAGACGAGCAAAGCTTAATTTGGGGTGTGATAAACATCATAAATTCACCAATAAAAGTATTAATTTATCAATTAATTAATATTAATTTTTAATAATTAATAATAATTAATATATAATTTTAAAAATTCATATTTTTATTAATTAAAAATTAATTAAAAAATAATAAAATTAAAAAATTAAAAAATAAAATTTATTATCAAATAGAAGAGCTCATTTTTTCTGATCACAATGAATAAATTCAAGTAAACGGAGCTAAAATGAAAAAGATATGAATTTTTAAAAAATATAAAATAAATAAATAATAATAAGCTCAGCGGCTCCGCAAGCCGAGCCATCAAGCCAAGCCGAGCCATCAGCGACTCAGCCGTTGAACCAAATCAGCCGGTCATATCCAGGCGTGACCGCCAAGCTCAGCAAATTCGGCAGAATCAGAGATTGCCACGTGGTGGCCTAGACCCCTTAAGGGTCATATGAAATTTATCGCGGCCTCACAAGGGTAATTCAGTCTTTTCGTCCGACAACAGCGGCGCTGATTGTTCGGTGTTGGTGCGGCCAATTCACGCGGTCCATGGGAACAGTTATTGCGCGATCGGAGGATTGGGTTGTTTGCGGTCAGGATCGACGGCTGTATTGCTTCCGATTTTATTCGATAACAACATCACGCGGATCACCATCGGACGGCAGCGCTCGATCCAGGCGATGATCCGATGGTCCAGACGCTGCTCGGCGGTGATCAAGACTCCCAAGCGCGATTTGCGGCCGGATTTCCTCGATCAAGCGCGATCCAATTGGCCAGAATTTAATCCGCCCGATCTGAGCTTATCTGCATCCGATTTTGATGATTTTTGGACGTGGATTCCCGTTGAATGGCTGAATTTATCAGATTTAGCAGAGTCATATTAGAGCTATTTTGATTGAAAATTTTATCCAAATTTCTTTTGTATTTTATGATTACAAAGGCTATAGTCCCATATTGCCTTTAGAAAAAAATATCCAGCCCTCCTACTCATAAAAAGGACCCCAGGCCATCAAAAAATTGATATCTCCGATCAAGGTGAAGCCTTTGGTACAGGCGAAGCCAGGCTATGGTTAAGGCTGCTTCGAAGCAACGGGTGCTGAGAAAGAAGAGCCGAGCTTCTACACCATCTTTCTGCCAATGCGATCCAGATCAGAGATCAGCTATTTATTTATTATCTTTTTTTTTTTTTAAATTTTATGTATTTAAATTTTGAAATTTTAGTTTAAAAACTTTTATATATTTAATTTCTTGCTTTTTATTTTTATTGCAATTTAATTTCTGCCACTTTAAATTATTGCTTGCAAGTAATCTAAGATCTAACTAATAGATCTTAGTACCAAATTTAAATTCCTGCATCTTTTAATTTTTTTTTTCAATCTTCCGACTTCAATTTTTATTTAAAAATTCAAATCATTTTTTTTTCTCTCAAAAAAAATCAAAGATTTCAAATCTAAAAACACTACCTTCCCTGTGGATTCGACCGACTCACTACTATCTACGCATTTCAATGATTTTTAAGAAGTCGGATTAAACTGATAAACACGATGTCTTAACGACAGCATCGCGTTCCATATCAAGTTTTGATTTTTTTTTTTTTTTTTTTTTTAAATTATAATAAAAATAAAAGTAAGAAATTAAATATAAAAAGTTTTATTAACTAAAATTTTAAATTTAAATACATAAAATTTAAAAAAAAACGACTCACTACTATCTACGCATTTTCAATAATTTTAAGAAGTCGGATTAAACTGATAAACACGGTGTCTTAACGACAGCATCGCGTCCCTATCAAGTTTTTGGCGCCGTTGCCGGGGAAGGTTTTTGATTTTTGATTTTGATTTCTTTGATTTATTAAAAATAATTTCGGCAAACGCACCAAGTTTTTGGCGCCGTTGCCGGGGAAGGCACGGATATTAAATTTTTGATCTCTTTGATTTTTTTTTATAAATTAAATTATAAATAAAATTTTTTTAATATTGCTTACTAATTTTTTTTATTATTTTGTAGGAAAAAAAAAGAAAACGAAGAAAGCAATCAGAAGTTTTGCCTGGTGAGATCAATCCTAACCCTAGTCCTCTTTTCTTTTTATTTATTTATTTATTTATTTTATTTTTAAATTAATTTAAAAAAATATTCCATTTAAACCTAATTAAAAGCCTCATGATAAGATTAGAAACCCTAACTGTTTAGAGCATGCATCATATTAGTTTTATTTTTATTTTTATTTTTATTTTTTTTTTTTGGTGATTGCTGGAGGCAAGGTAAGCCTTTCAGAATTCAATTAGTTGCATGCATCTAGTTTAAATTGCATAGAAACCCTTTGATTGAATTTTTTTTTTTTTTGCATATTCATATTAAATCAAATTAAGGGCACAACCCAATTAAACAAGATAAGGTGGGGATTTGATCACCCTTCCTTAGCCCACAAACAACCAACCAGCATCCTGCATTGACCTAAGCCTTTAAATTTTAAAATCAATTAGACATCAACCCTAGGAACTCGAGCTCAATAGGACAAGGAATCCTAAGAGTTGAACCGGGTTAGGATAAGTCAATTTGACTGGTGTCTAGGAAAGTGGTTCAGGGACGATTGGGCCCGAAGGAAGGTGGTTTCTAATTGGTTCCGTTCGCTTACCTGGCCAAGCATAATTGGTGTCTAAGGCAAGCAACGGGGGGACTCCCACCGACCTTACACTTACCTGGCTAGTTGATTGGCTAATCCTACACTTGGAGGGCTTGAAGGTGACCTTGGCAGTTAGGAGCTGTCTAGATCTAGGATAACCCTTAGTCAGGATTGATTGACCAACTTGATTGCTAACCAACATTAAATCCTAATTAAACCTAATTCTTCTCTTTCTTCTTAGTTCTAGGACTCCTTAGGACCTCTTCTTTAGAACTCTTCTTTCTTTACTCCTCTAAAAAAAAAAAATAAAATAAAATAAAAATTAAAAATTAAACTAACTAAAAATATTAATAATTAAAATTAAATTAAATTAAAATTAAAATTAATAAATAAACTAAAAATTTTTAAACCATACATTAGGGTTACACTAATACATGCATGGTAGGAAATCATTTTTTTCTGATTTAGTTGAACTTAATTGAATGGTTGATTCACATTAAACATAATAATCAAATGGCTAATATGAATCTAATAGTCCAAAAATTAGATAAAGTTGACCTTCTTGATCAGAAAATAGATCAACTCCTAACCCTAGGTCAACAATCTCCTCACAATTCACATCATCTTCTAATTATCAGGAGAATTATTCAATCTGTGCTAGTCCAACCCATCATGTAAGTGAATATCCTATGACTGCACAGTTTCCATATTTTATCCAAGAACAAGTTCAAGCTACTCAAGGATACTCCAAATTGATTAATGACCCATTTTCAAATTCATATAATTCAGATTGGAGTAACTTTAATTTTTCTTGGACATCCCAACAGACTCAGGCTCAGACCCAAATTTCACTTGAGCAAAATTATCAAAATTATGCCTATAATAATGGTCAGCCTAGTCAGTTTAACCAGCCATCATATTATAATCAGCCTTCATACCCACCTCCTCAACAGACCAATCTAGCTGATGATAGATTTAACCAACTTCAACAATTAATTCTAACTCAACAGCAATCTATCGCCAGACTAGAAGCTCAAATAGGACAATTAGTTGAGTCTAACATGAGGAGAGAACTAGATCAACTACCGAACCTACCAATTTCAAATAACCCACCTAATGACCACCAACCACCTGGATTAAATTATCAATCTAATGTTTCATCTAAGAATCTCCAATTTGAGAATACCAAAGTAATTCCTGAACTTAAAAGCTATAGGATTCTTATGGACCCATACCAAGACCAGGTGAGAGAGGCTAGTACTGATGCTAGCCAAAATAAAAATTTAGAGGAACTGGTTAGTACTGAGACTAACCACATAGAAGAACCCAAGCCAGGAATTAGTACTGATGCTAGTTCCAGTTTAAATGAGATAGAAATAAGGGAAAAGAGAATAGATGATTTACCCGAGACTTATAAACCTAATGTCCTATTCCCTTCAACCCTAGAAGCTGGTTCTTCTTATAAAAATCAAAAGGCATGTAATGAAATGTCAATGGAGTTGTTTAAGCAGGATCACATTAATTTACCTCCAGAATTAAAACCGCCTTTAGTCACCATTCCAGCACCCATTGAATCAAACTTAACTCCTAAAACTCCATTCATGAGCATTTTAGAAGAACAAATAGGAGTAATTCTTAATAAACATGGGTCTGAGAATGGAATCATAAAATTATATCCCAAAAATTAACAGTGAATATATCAATAATGGGATTAAAAATCAACATCAACTTTCTGAGATTGGCAATCCAAAACCATTGGAATTTGTCAATCCAATATTCGACACAGGATAGTGAGCTACATTGTGTCTGGCTGAAGACGGTAAACTTAGCGCTTGTTGGGAGGCAACCCAATATTTAGTTTTTATCTAATTTATCTTTTTAGTTTTTTTTTTAGGATAATTTGAATAAGTTGGAGGGAGAGCTCAAATTTGTAAAGGCATGTGCTGGACCAAAAAAAATAAATAAATAAATAAATAAATAAATAAATAAAAATATATATATACTGAGTTAGGTGTATTCTTCCATGTTCTTTATTACATCCTTTATTTTTTCTTCTCCATTGAGGACAATGTCGATTAAGTTGGGGGGAGAGAAAAATAAAAATTTTAAAATTTTAAGTCCTCGAAAAAGTTAGTATTTAGTATTTAGATACTTGATTATGCTTAAGAATCGAATTAAAACTAAGCATTTTAAAAAAAAAAATTGATGCACAGATCAGAGAATCTATGAGATATTGAGGAATCAAGTATTAAGAAAATTCAATAAAGAGTTAAGTCCAGAACATAAAAATTTTTTTTGGAGCATTTCTAATTATTTCTACTAGCATCAAAGAAAAGTCTACTTTTTATAGGCTTGTGTAGGGTAACTATACGTTTCTTCATATAAAAATTTATTTTAATAAAATAGTTTCCAAGTACTTCTCACTGAGTAACCGGGCCTCTTTGCCTAAGCAAGCATTGAGTTTCGCGTCAAAAGGTGGGAAGGGCAAAGAAGCTCGTTGTAAAGCTAGTCTTAACTCGTAGCCTATTTGATTCGAGCTAGTAAGCCCGAGGGGTATTCTATACCTAGTGCCCTAAAGCCAACTGGTTTGGGAGTCATTGGCCCAAGACTCGCTACATGGATCAAATAGAAAGCTTAAGGAGTTAAGACACTCAATAGTGGTACAACGTTAAAAAAAAAAAAAAAAAAAAAAAAAAAAAAAAAAAAAGAAACATTGGTTTCCCACCGAGTAACCGGGTCCCGTTGCCTAAGTAAGCAATGATATTCGCATCAAAAAGTGGGCAATGTGAAAATAAAAATTAATAAATGAAGGATGGAAGTAGCAATACACCTGCCTATATGAAAGTTTAGACAAATCAGAGATAAAAGTGGAATAATTTAGAAAAAGTTCTGAAAAATTTAATGTTCTTTACTTAATTTTTCTATTGATAAGTATTAATACCCCAATGATATATCTCATTTAAGCTCTACTGAATATCAATGGCCATTTTGAAAATTGCTTAGGTAAAATTCGAAACTCTAAAGTTAAAAGGTATTTAAAACTAAATTCTTTCTTTACTCGAGGACGAGCAAAGCTTAAGTTGGGGGGTGTGATAAACATCATAAATTCACCAATAAAAGTATTAATTTATCAATTAATTTATATTAATTTTTAAGAATTAATAATCAATTTATATATAATTTTTGAAAAATTCATATTTTTATTAATTAAAAAATTAATTAAAAAATAATAAAAATTAATAAAAATTAAAAAATAAAATTTTATTATCAATAGAAAGAGCTCATTTTTCTTGATCACAACGAAATAAATTTCAAGTAAAACGGAGCTAAAATGAAAAAGATATGAATTTTTAAAAATATAAAATAAATAAAAATTAAATAAAAAAGAAAACGGCTCAGCCGGCTCCGCAAGCCGAGCCACCAAGCCAAGCCGAGCCATCAAGCCGACTCAGCCGTTGAAGCCATCAGCCGGTCCACGATCCAGGCGTGGACCGCCAGCTCAGCAAATTCCGGCGAATCAGAGATTGCCACGTGGTGGACCTAGACCCCTTAAGGGTCTACAGAAATTTATCGCGGCTCACAAGGGTAATTCAGTCTTTTCGTCCGACAACAGCGGCGCTGATTGGTTGCGGTGTGCGGTGCGGCCGGTCCACGCGGTCCATGGGAACAGTTATTGCGCGATCGGACGGATGTGGTTGTTTGCGGTCAGGATCGGACGGCTGTGGTTGCTTCCGAATTTTATTCAGATACAAACATCACGCGGATCACCATCGGACGGCAGCGCTCGATCCAGGCGATGATCCGACGGTCCAGAACGCTGCCGGCGGTGATCAAGACTCCCGAAGCGCGATTTGCGGCCAGATTTCCTCGATCAAGCGCGATCCAACGGCCAGAATTTAATCCGACCCGATCTGAGCTTATCTGCATCCGATTTTGATGATTTTTGGACCGTTGGATTCCTGTTGAACGGCTGGATTTTATCAGATTTAGCAGAGTCATATCAGAGCTATTTTGATTCAAATTTTATCCAAATTTCTTTGTATTTTTATGATTACAAAGGCTATTAGTCCCATATTGCCTTTAGAAAAAATATCCAGCCCTCCTAGCTCTATAAAAAGGACCCCAGGCCATCAGAAATCAATATCTCCGATCAAGGTGAAGCTTTGGTACAGGGCGAAGCCAGGCTATGGGTTAAAGGCTGCTTCGAAGCAACGGGTGCCGAGAAGAAGAGCCGAGCTTCTACACCATCTTTCTGCCAATGCCGATCCAAGATCAGAGATCAGGCTATTTTATTTTATTTCTTTTTTTTTTTAAATTTTATGTATTTAAATTCTAAAATTTTAATTAATAAAAATTTTATTTTTGCATTTTAATTTCTTGCTTTTTATTTTTATTGCAATTTAATTTCTGCACTTTAAATTATTGCTTTGCAAGTAGATGCTAAGATCTAACTAGTAGATCTTAGTACCAAGTTTAAATTCCTGCATCTTTTAATTTTTATTTTTAATTTTCCGACTTCACTTTTGATTTCAAAACTCAAATCTTTTCTTTTTCTTTTCAAAAAAATCAAAGATTTCAAATCTAAAAACACTACCTTCCCTGTGGATTCGACCCGACTCACTACTATCTACGCATTTTCAATGAATTTTAAGAAGTCGGATTAAACTGATAAACACGGTGTCTTAACGACAGCATCGCGTTCCTATCAAGTTTTTGGCTTTCCGAGAAATTTTGTTCAATGACCAAAGCTTCACCTTGATCGGAGATATTGATTTCTGATGGCCTGGGGTCCTTTTTATAGAGCTAGGAGGGCTGGATATTTTTTCTAAAGGCAATATGGGACTAATAGCCTTTGTAATCATAAAAATACAAAGAAATTTGGATAAAATTTGAATCAAAATAGCTCTGATATGACTCTGCTAAATCTGATAAAATCCAGCCGTTCAACAGGAATCCAACGGTCCAAAAATCATCAAAATCGGATGCAGATAAGCTCAGATCGGGTCGGATTAAATTCTGGCCGTTGGATCGCGCTTGATCGAGGAAATCTGGCCGCAAATCGCGCTTCGGGAGTCTTGATCACCGCCGGCAGCATTCTGGACCGTCGGATCATCGCCTGGATCGAGCGCTGCCGTCCGATGGTGATCCGCGTGATGTTTGTATCTGAATAAAATTCGGAAGCAACCACAGCCGTCCGATCCTGACCGCAAACAACCACATCCGTCCGATCGCGCAATAACTGTTCCCATGGACCGCGTGGACCGGCCGCACCGCACACCGCAACCAATCAGCGCCGCTGTTGTCGGACGAAAAGACTGAATTACCCTTGTGAGCCGCGATAAATTTCTGTAGACCCTTAAGGGGTCTAGGTCCACCACGTGGCAATCTCTGATTCGCCGGAATTTGCTGAGCTGGCGGTCCACGCCTGGATCGTGGACCGGCTGATGGCTTCAACGGCTGAGTCGGCTTGATGGCTCGGCTTGGCTTGATGGCTCGGCTTGCGGAGCCGGCTGAGCCGTTTTCTTTTTTATTTAATTTTTATTTATTTTATATTTTTAAAAATTCATATCTTTTTCATTTTAGCTCCGTTTTACTTGAAATTTATTTCGTTGTGATCAGAAAAATGAGCTCTTTCTATTGATAATAAAATTTTATTTTTTAATTTTTATTAATTTTTATTATTTTTTAATTAATTTTTTAATTAATAAAAATATGAATTTTTCAAAAATTATATATAAATTAATTATTAATTATTAAAAATTAATATTAATTAATTGATAAATTAATATTTTTATTGGTGAATTTATGATGTTTATCAGGCAGTCTTTACATCCATTTGCCATATTTCATAGTCTTGGTATGCTACTATGGCAAGCATAATCCGAATAGATTTGAGCATGGCAATAGGTGAAAATGTTTCATCATAATCAATCTCCTATTTTTGCCTAAAACCCTTAGCCACCAATTTGGCCTTATAGGTTTGAGTTTGACCATCTGCTCCAATCTTTTTCTTAAAAATCAACTTGCATCCAATAGGATTTATATCCTCTGATGCATGCACCAAAGACCATACTTTGTTGGTGTGCATGGAGTTCCATTTTGGATTGCATGGCAGCCAGCCATTTGTCAAGAGTCCATTACTTTTGACTGCTTCCATATAGGTCAGAGGTTCATCATTCTCAATGACTTGGGCTTCATTATTCTCAATAATGAACCCATACCTCATAGGTGTATTTCGTACTCTTTTAGACCTATGGATAGGAGTTATGTGTTCTGGTTCTTTTATGTGATTATTTGGTTGAAGAAATTTTTATTTGTTTTTCTTGAACTTCACTAAGTTCAATATTTCTGCCACTGCCCTTTTCTAGGATAAATTCTTTTTTCATGAAAGTGGCATGCCTACTTACAAATACCTTTTGTTCAGTAGGATGGTAGAATAAATATCCTATACTATCTTCTAGGATATCCAATAAATAGATATTTGTTTGATCTAGAATCAAGCTTATGTCCAAAATTTCTTTTGACATATGCTGGACAACCCCATATCTTAAGATACTTAAGATTGGATTTCTTACCTCTCCATATCTCATATGGAGTACTAGATATAGATTTAGAAGGTACTCTATTCAAGATGTAAATTATGGTCTCCAGGGCATGACCCCAGAAGAAAATAGGTAATTCAGTGAAGCACATCATGGACCATACCATATCTAATAAGGTATGATTTTTTCTTTCGGCTACACCATTTAATTATGGTGTATAAGGAGGTGTCCATTCAGAGAGAATCCCTTTAACTTTAAGATAGTCTAGAAACTCACTAGATAAGTATTCTCCTCTCCGATCAGATCGAAGGATTTTTATACATTGTCCAGTTTGTTTTTCGACCATACTTTGATACTCTTTAAATTTATCAAAGGCTTCTGATTTGTGTTTCATAAGATACACATATCCAAACCTAGATAAATCATCAGTGAATGTTATAAAATAAGAGTATCCTCCTCTGGCTTGAGTTGTCATAGGACCACATACATCCGTATGTACAAGTCCTAATAACTCATTTGTCCTTTCTCCATGTCCACTAAATGGAATCTTGGTCATTTTACCCATGAGGCATGATTCACAAGTTCCTAATGATTCATAATCAAAAGGATCAAAGAACTTTTCTTTGTATAACTTGTTAATCCTAGCCTCACTAATATGACCTAATCGATAATGCCAAAGTAAAGTATTATTTATGTCATCTCTCTTACATTTTCTATTTTCATCAATATGAAATATATTGTCATCCAAACATAGAGTCAACAAACCATTGCTAAATATGCCAAAACAAATATTTTCATTAGAATATTTGATCGAGCAACCTTCGCTCGTTACATTAAGACTATAACCTTATTTTAATAACAAGGGTATAGATATAATATTTCTAATGATCTTAGGCATATAATAATAATTTGTAAGCTCTAAGATCTTTCCATAAGGTAACTTCAATATATTTGTCCCTACAGCTTCTGCTTGGATAGACTCTCCTCCAGCGCCATAGAGCTTGAAGTCACCTTTCTTCAAACTCTTAATTTTCTACAGCCCCTGCAAAGATTTGCAGATATGAAAATCACAGTCGGTATCTAATACCCAAGAATTTGAAATGAAAGAATTTAATGATAATATAGTATGTATCTCATACATACCTTTTGGTGCATTATTTGCACCAGACTTCATAGTTGCAAGGTAAGCCTTGCAATTCCTCTTTCCAATGACCTATTTTGCCGCAGTGAAAATAGGTCATCTGTCCGAAGACCTTCTTCTCCTTTTTCTTCTTATTTATACCACCTTTAGGGTTCAACCTTCTCTTTGAACCCTTTTTGCCTGCCTTCTTCTTGGAGATCCCATCCACAAGAAGAAGAGGAGCCTTATCCTTCTTGATATGGCTTTCTGCTGTCTTGAGCATATTTAACAACTCAAACAAGGAAGAATTCAGTTTGTTCATGTGATAGTTTATGATAAACTGAGAAAATGATTCAAGGAGTGATTGCAGGATCAAATCCTGACTTAACTCTCCATCCATAACAAAACCTAATTGACTTAATCGAGTGATTAGGTCAATTACCATCAAAACATGATTTTGTATGGATGTTCCTTCTATCATTCTTGCATGGAATAATTGCTTAGATATCTCATATCTAGTAGTTCTACTATGCTCTCCATAAAGCTCTTTTAGATTGAGCAATATGGACTGAGTGTCCATGCCATCATGCTGCCTCTGTAATTCATTACTCATAGAGGCAAGTATGATGCATTTGACAGTAAGGAAATCATTTTGCCACATCTTGTATGTGGACTTATCTTCATCTATGGCATCTTTTCCTAATGGCTTAGGATCAGGGGCATCAAAAATTTAGAAGAGTTTTTCTTGACTGAGTACTATTTTTAGATTTCTCAACAGTCAACATAATTTTGACCAGTCAATTTATTTGAATCCAAAATTGAACGCAATGAAAGTGAAGAAGCCATTTAATCTACATAATAAAGAACAATACATAAGCAAACAACTCATGATGATAAATATAATTAAATTAGAATTTTAATTTAATTATGTCTCCCACTGTTTAATCAAAAATCATAATCCTCTAATTGATTTTCTTAGTGAGAATAAGACCCTAATTCCTTATGAAAGGTCTTGTGGTTGCACAACAAATCTATTATAAGTTCAAAGGTAGGAAACTCTTTCCAATTGCATTTTATGCAACTCTCAAAAAAAAAAAAATTACCTAAAAGCATCAGTTATGATAATATATATATATATATATATATTAATATGTATAATTATTCTAGGACAACCATCATTACAGAGTGAATACTTTTCACTATGTCAGGGCAACCTTTACAGAATAATATATACATCATAATCTCATTATGATAAATAAAAATATGATCTCATCATATAAATAACATGCTAAAAAAATTATATTATATTTACATTTAAGCCATTATAATATAAGCAAAGCAATATATGATTTAAGCTAATAAGGCTTGCTCTGATATCACTGATAGGATTGGTGTACAGGGCAGAAGCATAAATTTCAAAGCAAAATTATGAAATCATACAAATCAAACCTAAACCCTAGGACCACCTTATTAATAACTAAATCATATAGCATGCATTTGTAATATAAAAGGAAGTATCAGAACATATCTCTTATTGCTAAACCCTGAATTATCCTTAATTGCTGACAACAGTCCGTCAGGGGATCCACCAGGTGCCCACATGTTAACCCTCTAATGTTGATCCATATGGAGACTTGATCAAGACACAGCACCTCTAATTTATATAATTAAAATTCTAGTAATAAGAATTTTAATTAAATGAGCAAGACCTTCCTTAATCATTATGTCACCTTCCTTACCTCTCCTTATCTTTCTTTCCTTTTTCCTTATCTTCTTAATTTTTTTTCCTAATCTCTTAGTCTTAAGATGACTTCTAGTCCTTATAAGGACAAGGTTTGGACAAGAGAAGGAAAGAAAGAAAATTGGATAATGAGGAAATACTTGTAAGAAAGAAAGATAATTTTCATAATACTCCGGACTCTTGGTACGCACCCTTATTTATAATGTACATAGGGGTGCCAACACATTTTCTCGCACCCTTTTAAATTATTATGTCATATTCCTTAAGCCTATCTCATGCCTCATCAAATAATAATGACATGTAGACTTTGTCCAAGAGGTGCCTTAAAGCAGAAGGACTCTTGGATTAATTCTACGTAAGTTATTTATGAAGAGTCGTGGGCTTTCATTTTTGGCACCATCATTTTCAACCATTAGATCAGATAAGAAGGCCATCTAATGGCCTTAATATGGGATGCCCATTCAACATAATGGCATGGAGATAATCTTTGAATAGTCAAAGTCCCAAGGGACTTTGACTTGGTCCAAGAGGCACTAAGGAGTCCTGGGCGACGAGGAGTCTTGGGCGACAAGGAGTCCCTTCTCATGCAAATATTAAATAGATAATGGAGTATTTAACGTATAGAAGGACTCTTCTATGCCCCATATCTGATGTCCATGTCTATTTGAAAAAATTATGCAACATGGAGAAAGAGGAAAAGTCAAAGAAGGTAGGTGCCAAACTAATCCCATGCGCCAAAGTCTCTTGCGCATGAAAGACTTCCCACGTACGAGAGAGACTCTCTGGCACATGGGATTCTGGTATATGACACCCCATCTGAAGCCTAATCAATCTAGGTTAATCTAATTCAAGACCAAATTCAATTTGGCTCAAATCAGACCTTAATTAGCCCAAATTGTAAGCCGATTCAAATCCAATTTGAATATGGGTGCTAGGATTTGCTACATGTGCTAGCATGTTCATCTTGCAAACATGGTCTCATCCAATTAGATCCTTAATCAATTCCCTTTGTGTGTGACCCATTGGGTTGCACATCTAGCAAGCAGTGGGTCTGGGTGTGATTTGACCTAATCAGATTAAAACTCAACTAAACCAATTTAGGTCAAAACTAGCCTACCCAGTTTGACCAACTAGAACACTTTCTAATTTAATGATCAAATTAAAATTTTTAATTTCATCAAATCCATAAGACATGATTGATGTCTAGCAACATATCGTGACTTTTTGAAAGATGTGAAATTTTGATGGAAAAATCAAAAATATCCTTCAGTGGAAAGTTATCATGCAACTGTTAGATATTTATGCCCTGAAAGCCAGAGTTGTCTGACACTTGTAATACACTTCTAGGGGCAAAATTATAATTTTGGCTATAATCAATAAAATGGGTTATTTTCTATCATATATGTGTATTTAGTGTTTGTGATACATCCTTTGAGTTAATGGTAATGATAATTCATATTTTCAAGAGTTGAAAATTTAAGACATGAATAATCATTATTAACTCATAAAATGCTTCCGACCATAGGATCATCACTAGGATGGTGATTGATTCGAAAGGTTGGTGTACAATCACTTCTCTTTAGTAGATGAGTCTTGAGTCTACAGTGTGGAGACACCGGAGCGAGAGTATAGGTACTCGTTAGAGAACGAAGGCACGGAGCGTGACCACCTTGATAGTCATTAGGAAGTCTACCTTCTCATCAATGACTGACTCGATGCTGCAGTGGTGTGTCTGATTCTTTGACCTGAGGTGCATCGACAGTTCACCTTGAGGGTGTTATAGTTTGACTACACCATAACTTGGTCTCCTAGCCATTCGGAACCCTGAGGTGTATGTTGGCTATAGCATGTTCATTGTAGGAACTGGATTGCATCAAGATGGAATCTATCTACCTCGGTGGTAGAGGAGCAGCCCTATGATGATCATGAGAATCAAGTCCAGAAGCCCATGGCCATGATAGAGTGAAATAATAGAAAGAGTTTCTATTTAGGTTTTCATATCGGACTTGAATCGAATGATTACATCATATGATAGAAACTAGGGTTTGACGAGTTCACCTTAACCCTAATCTGATCGGGGCTCAAGATAGAAGAACTTAATCACATAGATAGCTGCACCAAGAGGTTTGCATTCAGCTTTGATGGGTTGCCACCATATACTGCTAGGTGTCACTGGTGGATTTTGGGAGCAATTAGAATGATTTAGATGATCGATCATTCTAGCTGTTCGAATCAGAAGAGTTCTGATCCATCGAAAGGAGTTTCGATGATATCGATGATAGAGATCATGACATATCCCATTACCATACAGAACTGAACCTAACTGGGTCACACAAATCAAGGGTTTGAATTTGGTGATCATCAATTGAACTAATCCAGTTCAATTGATCTGAATGAGATTCAATTAGGTTCAAGGAAATCATGCTAGCACTCGATTGAACCTAACGTTCTTCTTTTACTATCATAAATAGTTGTCCTGACTGAGCCAAAAAAGTTTGTGCTCGATCAGAGGCCTTCACTTGGTCTGACTGGAGCCTGTCCAGATCAAAAAAGGGTTGTCTTATTTTGTAAGACAATATCTACCATTTTTGGTCACCTGCCATTTCTCATCCTTTGACTTTGGTCAAAAGTTGACCTTTGACTGGTCAAATGTTGACCATTGATACTTTAACTTCTGTCCACATGTCATGCACCTATTAGAGAGCTGGTGGGGGCTTGTCCCCCTGCCAGAACCTGGCAAGGAGGAGGGTGCATGCTACCCTTGGCGTGTGCCCAAGTAGGAGGCACCCAGGAGTCCCTGTTGGACAGGGACTCCATCTCATTTTTGGATTCCGATTAGATTTCTCCTAAGAACCAAGTTTGACTAGTCTTAGGAACCATCTAAGAAGGAATTCAAGAGACTCTAATTCCACTAATCAGATTTAGATCTAATTTCACAAAGGGTTGTGATTGGTTGGGAAGAAGAGGAGTTGGATCACGCATAGTCTATAAATAAGACCCTATGCCCAACTCAAAAGAAAATTGAATTCTCTACACCCTAAGGCTGTTTGTCTCTCCCTCCTCTATGCCAAGCCCATCTTCTCCCTCTCCTCTCCATGCCCAAAGTAGTTTGGGATCCTAGTTGGTGCAATCCAAATGAGAGAAAGGCGACAGAAAGCTAGAAGGCTGCGCTGCTATAAAGGACAACTGCTGATCTTCGAAAGGTATTTTAAAGATCCTCCAAATTAGATTCAATTTTGATTTTTGAAGATATGATCGAGAAGAAGAGGATCTCCAGATCTAGCCTGAGAGGACACTGATAGAGGCCAGGCACTTGCATGGCTAGATCCAGAATCTTCCGCTGCTTACAGGATCATCAATGGGTAATAGGATTACCCTATATCAAGGTAAATTAAATTTGATTTAATCTATCTAGATTTTATTTTTATTATTAGAATAATAAGAATCGGATCTGAAACATCTCAGATCTGATCTAGATCCAAAAAAAAATTTTAAATATATCTCTTGATCCGATCAAATCTGAACGAACCTGGTCTAGGAAATCAGGATTTTTCCTTCAGCAACTAGATCCTTCGATCATCCTACATCCTGAATATGACTTTGGGTATGGAAATATGTCAAATCCAATATCATATTCATTTCTCTTTCAATCTTATGATGATGATTCGTTTAATGAAACATTAGAAACCATTTGTAATTTTCATCATGCTTTGATCAAAGTCTTTCTGAATCATCATTTGTTTGAAGCAGGCAAGATGTGATTTTCTCTTACCTGGAGTGATCGATTCCATGTTAACCTACTCACAACCTTCATATTTATAATCTACCATATCCAAATCACTCCATACATGACTGAGTCATGAATGAGTATGAACCAAAATATGGATTCATATATATAAGATTCTATGGTAGTTTCAAGTCAAAGGATTACATGCACAATTCCACTATGAGAACCATCTATTGACATGTAGATAAGGCTCCATTAGATATTCTCAACTTAGATCAATTCAGTAAACTCTTTCTCTAATGAGTATCCACATCTTTGTATTGTGTTATACACAAGTGATTGTAAGATCAATCACCCTCTCAATTGAGCATACAAAAGATGTGCTTATCTTACTGAAAATATTGATCCCCAACTCAATGTTCCATCGACCAGAAATGTTTAATTACGGTTTTAAGGTTTTATGTCTCACTGATATGATCTCGTCATAATCCTAAAATCATAGCCTTAATTTACGAGGTTCATCATAATCTTAAATAACTAATAAGACACTACATATAATGAAATAAATGCCCTTATTTATTTTAAAATGTCATTATATGAGTTTGGAAGACAAAGAACAATCCAAAAAAATAAATAAATTTTTGATTGGCTTGAAGGTATATACCTTTCAAAAAGTACCACCAATTCTTTGTAGAAGGATGGCATTTGAATGTATAGTAACTTCTTAAAAGTAAAATGGTTGGGCAGACTTCGACCAGGTGGCAAAAGGAGAGCAATTCGATCATAAACCTGAAAGAGTTTGGCACCATGAAAGCCAAAATGATGTTCAAAAAATGAAAAAGTGCAATTACAAAAGGTGGAAGAGGAAGCCTTAGTCTGGCATGAAGAGCTTCCAGATACAAACAAAATCAGCCAGGTGGAGGAGTGCAAGCCCGATCATTGGGTCCAGGAAGTTCTAGTTCGTATTCCGAGGGGACCCCATATTGAATCCTAATTAATAAAAGGTTGTCTGGGGTTAAGGTATACGGGACTGTGCTCGATGTGAAGGTCGAATGGGACATACTTCTAAGGTCAGTCTCGTCTATGGGATCAGGGTTCTGAAGGGTCAGATTGAATGAATTCTGAGAACCAAAAGACTGAGAGGGTTTCAAAAATATTTGAATCAAATGGACACCAAAAATTCCTCAAAAAATCAAGAAAATAAGGAGCAGAATTTTCTTAAAGAAATCGAAGGGATAAAATGCAAGAAAAATTGTAATAATCAAAGGAGAGATTGTGAAATCAAATCTCTCCTTTGAAGGGGCAACGAGATGAGAGGCATGATGGAAATCAAATCGGAAAGCACCCATAGGTAGAAGAAATAGAAAAAGATATTGAAGGGCTCTCGAGTGGGAAGAAGGATATCAGAGGAAGATAGAGAAGAGTTTGAATAGAAGTGAAGACCTTAGGAGAAGAAAATAGACTTAAATACCTTGCAGGGCCTGAGACGGTTTTGATGGCAAGTCATCTTCGATTGATTTGCGATTGACACGTGTCCCACTCATCATGGCAGGTGGCTGATGGCTCATAAAATTTTAATAGCATCGTACGTGGAGCAGAGTCCTGGTGGGAGTCTCAAAAATTATCTTTTTAGGTTGCTTCGTATTTAACAAACTTCGGCATCGGTATAATAAGCAAGAAGAACCTCCATTCAACAAGCATGGAGCCTGGGAAAGAACTTTGGCAGTCACCTTTTTCATACTCTCTTCCCTCAAATCTCGAACTCAAAAGTAGGGAGACTATTGTTGGGGTTGAACCCGCTCCTATCGAAGTTCGGCTTGGTGTCTTGTCTCAAGATGGGCCAGACTCCTTTCAGCTGAACTTTCTCGAACTGGACTCCTTCGGACCAAACTTCTCCAATCGAACTCCCTCCAGCCAGATTTTCTCCAACCAAACTCCCTCAAGTCAGATTTTCTCCAACCGAACATCCTCTAGCCAAACTCCCTCTAGCCAAATTTCCTCTAACCAAACTCCTCCAATCGGACCCCCTCCAGTCGGACTTCCTCCAGCTGAACTTCCTCCAACCAAACTCTCTCCAACTGGACTCCTCCAGTCAAACTCCTTCTAGAGTCCCTCCAGTAGCCCAACGTGCTCCTTTCAGTCAAACTTCTCTCTATCCATGGAAGGACCTCGTTATCAATTCTTGATACAACCATTATCAGTTAACACTTAGACGATCTCAGAGACATCCAAACTTCAATTATAAATTCTAATAGACTGGCATGTCATGACAATGGATACTATTTTCTATAACAAACTCCACGTGGCCTCGAACAATGCATTACCAGGTAGTTATGGCTATCACCTTCAGTTTGTTACAGGCTCCACCTATATAAGGGACCCTTTAGATATATTTTCTCTCTAAGCTAAAAATTTTGTTTCAATTTTTTTAAGCAGTCCATTTCTGTTGGCCAAAAAAACTAACTTGATCATCGAAGAGTCCTACTAGAGCCACCACCTCCGACTTCGATCAGAGCTTTTTTTTGTAGGTCACCGACGACGACCTGATCTTCTCCAGCTCTAGCATAGTAGGGCATCAACCAGATTTTGCACCAACACATGTATAGACTAGATTTATAGAATTATTTTATGAATTATCTAGAATAGAATTTTATATGATATGATCATTTAAAATTTTATTTTTTAGATGTTATATCAGATATATTAGATTCGAAAACATGCATATGTTGGTTTAATTTTTGATACATGAAATGTATACAAAGCATGCATAGTTAGATCTTTAATTATATATGTGATATATGTTATAGATCTAATAGTTTTTGTAGTGTAGATTAATTTTTGATTAAGACATTTTTCTTAGCCATCCAGTCATAAGAGTAAGAAAGGTTTAAAGGCCCTCTCTTCCCATTCGATAGGGTGGTCTTTTAGCGTGTAAGGGTGCCGCGTATTTTTTCTTAATTAGAAATCAAAAAATTTATTTTTTTGCTAAATCCTAGATCCTAAAATACTAGAATTTTTATGCATGCTTTTGTTGATGAACCCAAGTTAATTAAGAATTAAAATTATAAAATTAATTATATCTAAAAGTTATGAATTTTCAGATCTAAGACACCTTCATAAATTTGGTTCAGATATGGGTAGCTCAATTAGGTCTAGCGGTTGATCAAATCAAATCAAGAGCTAGTTAGGTGAGATAAAGAGGGCTTAGATTTGACTATCCTAATAGGATTAAGTTCAGATCAAGGTCGACTTATAGTTGTTAGATATGTGTGCCCTAGAAGTCAGAATTGCCTGACACTTATTATACACTTCTAAGGACAAAATTATAATTTTAACTATAAATAATAAAATGGGTTATTTTCTATCACAATGTATATTTAGTGTTTGTGATACATTCCTTATGTTAATGGCAATGGTAGTTCCTATTTTCAAGAGTTAAAAATTTAAGACATGAATTTTCATTATTAACTCATAAAATGCTCATAATCGTAGGATCATCATGAGGATGATGATTGATCCGAAAGATTGGTGTACAATCGCTTCTTCATAGTAGATGAGTCTTGAGTCTATGATGTAAAGATGCTAGAGCGAGAGCACAAATACTCATTAGAGAACGAGGGCACCGAGCGTGACCACCTCGAGCAGTCATTAGGAAGTCTACCTTTTCGTCAATGATTGGCTCAAAGTTGTAGTTGTGTGTCTGGTTTTTTGATCTGAGGTGCATTGGTAGTTCACCTTAAGGATGTTATAGTTTGACTACACCAAAACTCGATCTCCTAGCCATTCAGAACCCTGAGGTGTATGTTAGCTATAGCATGTTCATTGTAGGAATTGGATTGCACTAGTAAGGAATCTATCTACCTCGATAGATGAGGAGTAGCCCTACGATGATCTAGAGAATCAAGTCCATAAGCCCATGGCCATGGCAGAGTGAAATAATAAAAAGAGTTTCTATTAAGGTTTTCACATTAGAGTTGAATCGAATGATTAATCATATGATGGATATTAGGGTTTGACGAGATTATTTAATCCTAATCTAGTCGAGGCTTAAGATAGAAGAACTTAATCACATAAGTAGCCACACCGAGAGATTCATTTTTAGTTCTGATGGATTAGCACCATATGCTGCTCGGTGTCACTGGAGGATTTTGAGAGCAATTAGAATGATTTAGATGATCAATCATACTAGTTGTCTGAATCAAAAAAGTTCTGATCCATCGTAAGGTGTTTCGATGATGTCGATGATAGAGATCGTGATATATCTCATTACCATATGGAATTGAACCTAACTAGGTCACACAAATAAGAGTCTCGATCTAGATTTTATCAATTGGACTAATCCAGTTCAATTGATTTGAATTAGATTCAATTAGATTCAAGAAAATCATGTTAGCACACGATTGAGCCTAATGTTCTACTTTGATTATCATTAAAAGTTATCTCGACTGAGCTAAATATATTTGGGCTCACTTAGATACCTTTACTTGCTCTGATTGAAATTTATCTAGGTTAGAAAAGGATTGTTTTAGTTTATGGGATGAATTTGAGATAACACCCGCCATTCTCCATCACTTGCTAAATCCTATTTCAGACATCTGGTCAAACATTGACCTTTGATACTTAGACATCTGCCCATGTGTCAAGCCATCATAGGAGAGAACTTTTGGACCAATCCAACTACTAAAAGGTAGTAGGATAAGGGGTACATGCCTAGGGAGGCATGCGCCCATGGATAGTGATACCTAGAGTCCCATATAGATGGGACTCCAGGTTTCTTCGAGGTTTCTACCTAGGTGGCACCAAACACTTGTCTTTGACTAGTCTTGGCATCATCTAAGGATGATTTAGAGGGACTCTTATTTGATTGGATTAGATGATGTCATCCCATCAATCAGATTTAGATCTGATTGCACAAAAGGCCATGATTGGTCGGGATGATGTGGCACTACATGGCGCAATATGGTCTATAAAACTCTATCTGTGCCAAGATCTAGAAAGATTGATCCATTACCCATGTCACAAGGCTGCCCCTCTTCCTCCTCCATGCCATCTTCAGGTCCTCTCTCTCTTACCCATGCTCAAGAATTTTTGGGCTTCAATTTGGTGCGATCTAAGCAAGAGAAAGATAACAGGAAAAGGAAGAAGGTAGCACTCCTGCAAAAGATAACTCATATCTTCAAAAGAAGTTTTGAAGATCTTCAAAATCAGATTTAGATCTAATTTTTAGAAAGATGATAAAGAAGAAGAAGATCTTCAGATCCTATCCAAGTAGATATCGGTAGAGGCCAGGCACTTGCATAGCTAGATCCAGAACCTCAGGCCGACATCAGGATCATCACAGGATAATCAGATTATCCTCAACAAGGTAAATTAAATTAAATTAAATTTATTTTTTATTTTATTTTTTTATTAGATTAATAATATTAGATTTGAAAAGTCTCAAATCTAATCTAGATCTAATAGAAAATTTTTTGAAATATCTTTCTTGATCTAATTAGATCTGAATGAACCTGATCCAGAAAACTAGATATTCCCTTCAACTGATATCAGAGCCAGGTTGCATTTTCTATTAGATCTAATTTTATTTTAATTTTGATCTAATAATTAGGTGATTTTAGATATCACATAAGATATGATTAGATCTAAAATCAAAAAAATTAAAAATTAAATAATTTAGATCTAAGTTGTACAACATGCATGACTAGTTGTAGAATAGAATTATTCTATGTGTAGTCTAGTATGATCATAATTTAATTTAATTAAGTTATAATTTTTAGATCTATCTATTTACTATTTTTTGGTGTTATAAATATTATAATAAGATCTAAAAAATAAAAATAAAATTATTTAATTTTTGTTCATATGAGATATGATGAATGCATGTTTAGAGTAGTTATCGAATAGTTCTACATAATTATCTAGAATAGATTTTAATTTAATATGATCAATTTAAATTTAATATTTTAGATGATTATGAGATAATTTAGATCTAAAAATATGTATGATATGATACATGAAGATGTATGCAAAATATGTTTATAGTTAGATCAATTTTTATATATGAGATATATGATGTAGATCTAACTAGTTTTGTAGTTTTCGTATTTCTGATTAAGGCATTCCCTTTGGCCATCCAGTCATAAGAATAAAGTAGGATTTAAATGTCCTCTCCTCCTATTCGATCGGATATTCTTATGATGTGTAGGGGTGCTGTGCATTCATCCTTAATCAAAAATCTAAAACTTATTTTCTACAAAATCCTAGATCCTAAAATCGTAGGATTTTATTTACATATTTTCTTTGTGAACCCTAAACTTAATTAATAATTAAGATTATAAAATATGTTAAATCAAAAAAATTAAAAATTTTTAGATTTAAGATATATTCATAAAATTAGGTTCTGACTTAGGTAGCTTAATTAGGTCTAGTGGTTGATTGTAGGAATGGGTTAGCTTGGATTCTTAGGGAGATTTGATCCAATCAGATGCCAATATGAAGATATCAAGATTGCCCATCAAATGTTGGCTCACCTGCAAGAGATGTTTGGTGAATAGAGTCGCACAGCAAAATATCAGATCACTAAATGACTATTCAATACTAAAATGCGTGATGGGCAGTCAGTCCAAGATCATTGTCTGATTATGATCAAGGACTTAGAAGAGCTTGAGAAGCTCGGAGTAAAGTTGGACCTGGATCTATAGAATGATATAATTCTGTAATTCTTGACTGATGCATATGGGTAGTTCATCATGAACTACCATATGCATAAACTTTAAAATACCCTAGTTGAGCTTATGAACATGCTGGTTACTGCTGAGCTTTCAATGAAAGATTTTAAAGACTCAATATTTGCTATGGAATGGATTTCTTCCAAGAGAAAGTTTTTTAGAAAGAAGAAGAAGTCTGTGAAAAAGCAGAAGGTGGAAGGAGGAAAGAAAAAGAAGACAGAGTTGAAGAAGAAGGCTGCTCACAAAAAAAAATATTTTTATTGCAACACTAATGGCAACCGAAAGCAGAACTGCCCTACATACCTGGCCACCCTAAAGAATAAAAAGGAGGCAGGTCCTTTTGGAGGTATGCTCATTATTGAATCTAACCTTATGATTTCTTCTGCATCCTTTTTTTTTTTTTTTTTTTTTTTTTTTTTTTTTTTTTTTTTTTTTTTTTTTTTTTTTTTTTTTTTTTTTTTTTTTTTTTAGTTTTTTTTTTTTTTTTTTTTTTTTTTTTTTTTTTTTTTTTTTTTTTTTTTTTTTTTTTGGGTGCTTGACTATGGTTCTAGTGCTCATTTGTGCACTTTCATGTAGGATCTTGAGGATAGCAGGAGGCTGAGGGATGGTGAGATGATCCTACGCATCGAAAATGGAGCAAGAGTTGTTGCTGTGGCCGTGGAAACCTACCCTCTTCGTCTACCATCTGGTTTAGATTTAGTACTTAGGGATTGTTATTATGTTCCTGCAGCAAGCAAGAATTTGATTTCTATTTCATATTTAGCACAAGAAGGCTATGTAATTAGTTTTCTTAAGGACCATTGTAATATTCTTTATGAAAGAAATAAAATTATAGATGATTTTCTTATTAATGGTCTTTACCAGTTATATATTGATGTATCTATTTTTAATATTGAGCAAAATATGAATGCCATAAAATCAAAATGACCCAGGGATAGTCCAAATGATAGGCATCTATGGCACCTTAGACTAGGTCATATAGCAGAAGATAGGATTAACAAATTAGAGAAAATCGAGCTATTGAGTCCATTGACTTCCGAGTCATATCCAATATATGAATCATGTCTTCATGGAAAAATGGCTAAACTCTCTTTTATGGGACATGGGGAAAGGGCCACAGATTTACTTGCTCTAATACATACTGATGTGTGTGGTCCATTTGATGTGCCAGCTAGAGATAATTTTGTCTACTTCATAACCATCTTCGATGATTTATCTCGGTGTGGATATGTGTATCTTATGAGACACAAATCTGAAGCCTTTGAAAAGTTTAAAGAATTCAGATATGAAGTAGAAAAGCAAATAGAAAAATCCATTAAGATTCTTCAATCTGATTGAGGAGGTGAATACCTTAGTCGAAAATTCTTGGACTATCTCAAGTAGAATGGCATAGTCTCTCAATGGACTCCACCTGAAATACCTCAACTCAATGAAATTTTAGAATGGAGAAATTGAATCCTATTATATATGGTTCGATCCATGATAAGCTTCACATACCTTCCTAATTTTTTTTGGAGACATAGTTGATTAACTGCTATTTATTTATTGAATAGGGTTCCTTCTAAAATCGTTCCTACCACACCGTATGAGATATGACATGGTAAGTAACCAAGTCAGAGTCATCTCAAAATTTGGGATTGTCTGGCTCATGTCAAAAGACAACAAGCAGACAAGTTAGACTATAGGTCCTTTAGAGCTCAATTCATAGGATATCCTAAAGAGTCATTAGGATATTATTTCTACATTCCAGAAGATTATAATGTGATTGTGAATCGACATGCCATCTTTCTTGAAAAATAGTTTATTCAAGATGGTGACATTGGAAAGTAGATCAAGCAAGACGAGAAGCCTCCCAAGAGCAAAGAGCTAAGGATCCTTTGGAACCAAATCAGGTTGATCCAATACAATCACTACCTCCTCCACCTCGAAGATCAAAAAGAATTTCCCATCCTCCTGAGAGGTACATAGGTACTATTTTAGAAAAAGTAGAGAAAATATTCCTTATAGGTAATGGGGTTCATGGTGATGATCCCAGAACCTATAATGAGGCAATATCAGATATCGACTCTAAGAAATGATTAGAGGCAATGAAGTCAGAAATTGATTCAATGCACTCAAACCAAGTCTGAACCTCGGTTGATCCACTAGAAGATATAGTACCTATTGGGTGTAAATGGATCTATAAGAAAATGATGGGTGTAGATGAAAATGTAGAGACATTCAAAGCTAGATTAGTGGCAAAAGGTTATAGTCAGCATGAAGGCATTGACTATCAGAATATCTTTTCGTCAGTAGCTATGCTTAAATTCATTTGCACATTGCTTACCATTGCAGCCTATTTCAATTATGAAATATAACAAATGGATGCACAAATGGCATTCTTAAATGGATATCTTGAGGAGATATCTATATGGAACAGCCACTAGGTTTCACATCTGGTGCTACTGATCATAAAGTATGCAAGCTGCAAAGATCCTTATATGAACTTAAGCAAGCATCTCGAAGCTGGAATACTTGTTTTAATGATGTGATCAAATTATTTGGTTTCATCAAAAATGAGGAGAAACCATGTATTTTCAGAAAGGTCAGTGGGAGCGATATTATCTTCCATGAACTGTATGTGGATGATATCCTCCTTATTGAAAATGATATTTCCATGTTGACTATAGTTAAAATATGGTTGTCTAAAGAATTCTCCATAAAAGACCTAGGAGAAGCATCCTTCATTCTAGGAATTAAAGTCTATAGAGATAGACCGAATAGGATGCTAGGTCTTTCACAGAAGATGTACATAGAGGAAGTGCTAAAGAGGTTTAGCATGGAAAACTCCAAGAGGGATTTGGTACCCTTCAAACATGGCATTCATCTCTCTAAGAAGATATGTCCCAACACACGAGAAGAGATTGAACACATAAGCAAGATCCCTTATGCATCTACAATAGGAAGTCTCATGTTTGCCATGTTATGTACACGAGCTGATATAGCCCATGCTGTGAGTGTCACAAGCAGATATCAGTCAAATCCAAGAGAAGAACACTGGACTTTTGTGAAATGTATCATAAAGTACTTAAGAAGAACTAAGGATATGTTCTTGATTTTTGGTAATAGAGAACTCAAAGTCCAAGGGTATACCGACTCAAATTTTATGTTCGATATTGATGATTAAAAGTCAACATCTGAAAATCTGTTTGTATAATGGTGGTGCTGTCAGTTGGAAGAGTTTCAAACAAACAGTAATAGCATATTCCACCATAGAAGCAGAATAGATCGCTGCGTCAGAAGCTACGAAAGAGACATTCTGGTACAAGAAGTTTATCGTAGAGATTAGAGAGATGCCATCAGATGCCATTCCTCTATACTGTGATAATAACGATGCCATAGCCCTTGCTAAGGAGCTGAGCTCTCACCAAAAATCCAAACACATCAAGTGGTGATACCACCTCATCCATGATTATCTCGAGAAAGGATACGTCGAGGTCAATAGAGTTGACTCTACAGACAATGCAGTAGACCAATTTATAAAGTCGTTGGGCCAGCAGAAGATCGAAACCCACCTTAAGAAGATGGGACTTAGATTTGTAGCCAATTGACTTTAGGTCAAGTGAGAGTTTGTTATATATGTGTGCCCTAGAAGCCAGAATTGGCTGATACTTATTATACACTTCTAAGAGCAAAATTATAATTTTGACTATAGATAATAAAATGAATTATTTTCTATCATAAATGTATATTTAAAGTGTCTGTGATACATTCCTTGAGTTAATGGTAATGATAATTCTTATTTTCAAGAGTTGAAAATTTAAGACATGAATTTTCATTATTAACTCATAAAATGCTCCTGACCATAGGATCATCATGAGGATGGTGATTGATTCCGGAAGGTTGGTGTACAATCGCTTCTTCATAGTAGATGAGTCTTGAGTCTATGATGTAGAGACACTAGAGCAAGAGTATAGGTACTCATTAGAGAATGAGGGCACTGAGCGTGACCACCTCGAGCAGTCATTAGGAAGTCTACCTTCTCGTCAATGACTGGCTCGAAGCTGTAGTGGTATGTGTCTGGTTCTTTGACCTGAGGTGCATCGATAGTTCATCTTGAGGGTGTTATAGTTTGACTACACCATAACTCGATCTCCTAGCCATTCAGAACCCTGAGGTGTATGTTGGCTATAGCATGTTCATTGTAGGAATTGGATTGCACCAATAGGGAATCTATCTACCTCGGTAGATGAGGAGTAGCCCTATGATGATCATGAGAATCAAGTCCATAAGCCCATGGCCATGGTAGAGTGAAATAATAGAAAGAGTTTCTATTAAGATCTTCACATTGAACTTGAATCGAATGATTAATCATACGACGGATATTAGAGTTTGACGAGATTACTTTAACCCTAATCTAGTCGGGGCTCAAGATAGAAGAACTTAATCACACGGGTAGCTGCACCGAGAGGTTCATTTTTAGTTCTGATGGATTGCCACCATATGCGGCTTAGTGTCATTAGTGGATTTTGAGAGCAATTGGAATGATTTAGATGATCAATCATACTAATTGTTTGAATTAGAAAAGTTCTGATCCATCGGAAGGTGTTTTGATGATGTCGATGATAGAGATCGTGACATATCTCATTACCATATGGAATTGAACCTAACTGGTTCATACAAACAAGGATTTTGACCTGGATATCATCAATTAGACTAATCTAGTTCAATTGATTTGAATTAGATTCAATTAGGTTTAAGAAAATCATGCTAGCACACAATTAAGCCTAATGTTCTCCTTTGATTATCATTAAAAGTTATCTCAACTGAGCCAAATATGTTTGGACTCACTCAAAAAAGGATTGTCTTAATTTATGAGATGAATTTGAGACAACACCTGCTATTTTCCATCACCTGCTAAATCCTGTTTCGGACATTTGGTCAAACATTGACCTTTGACACTTAGACACTTGCCCATGTGTCAAGCCATCATAAGAGAGAACTTTTGGATTAGTCCACCTGCTAAAAGGTAGTTGGATAAGGGGCACACACCTAGGGAGGTGTGTGCCCATGGATTGTGACGCCTGGAGTCCCATACAGATGGGACTCTAGGTTGCTTCGGGGTTTCTACCTAGGTGGCACTAAAGACTTGTCTTTGATCAGTCTTGGTGCCATCTAAGGATGATTTAGAGGGACTCTCATCTGATTGGATTAGATGATGTCATCCCATCAATCAAATTTAGATCTTGCACAAAAGGTCGTGATTGATCGGGATGATGTGGCACTACATGGCGCAATAGGATCTATAAATCCTATATGCACCAAGATCTAGAAATCTTGATCCATTGCCCATGCCACAAGGCTACCCCTCTCCCTCCTCCATGCCATCTTTAGGTCTTCTCTCTCCTACCCACCCCACGAATTTTTGGGCTTCAGTTTGGTGCGATCTAAGTAAGAGAAAGGCGATAGAAAAAGAAAGAAGACAGCACTACTGTAAGAGACAACTCATATCTTCAAAAAAAGTTTTGAAGATCTTCAAAATCAGATCTAGATCTAATTTTTGAAAAGATGTTAAAGAAGGAGAAGATCTACAGATCCTGCCCAAGTGGATATCGATAGAGGTTAGGCACTTACGTAGCTAGATCTAGAACCTCAGGTAGACATCAGGATCATCACAGGATAATCAGATTATCCTCAATAAGATAAATTAAATTAGATTTAATTTATTTTTTATTTTATTTTCTTTTATTAGATCAATAATATCAGATCTAAAAAGTCTCAGATCCAATCTAGATTCAAGAGAAAAATTTTTGAAATATCTCTCTTGATCCAATCAAATCTGAACAAACCTGACCCAGAAAATTAGGTTTTTCCTTCAATAGTTACATATGGTCAATCAAGTTAAGACCTAATTTGGCTCCGCAGTTTGAGCTTGGATTGTGGTCTAACCCAATTAGTTCTAGTTCGATAATTTAGTGCCTAAGGCAAATTTGGTAGATATGATCGACTAATTTTTAATTAAGAGCTACTTGACGTAAATGCATTCTTCTTGAGTTAATGGCATATCTCTTCTACTGGTCTTACTTACTTGGCCATTTGGGTCGATCTAATTCTGGTTTGAGGTGGCTAACGATTCGAGTTAACCAATGCCACTAGGTTAGTCATAATTATTATGACTAAGTCAAGTCATGTCTAAGAGACCTAAATCAAATCTCCTTAAGAAAATATTAAGTCATAGATCTTCCACCATTGTAGATGTGTGAGCCCTTCCTGGGGTTGATTATTTCTAACTAGTTATAGTGGTTCAGTTGCATCGGAAAGATGCAACTATGTCTATTAGGCATTGGATGCTAAGGGTTGGAGGATGGATTGGGCTCAATATTTTGGATATGGTGAGGGACCCAATCAGGAATTCAAGTCATGCAAATGGTGGGTCTAACATAACTAAGGATCGGAGCAATATTTCAAGCATGGTGAGCATCATGAATTAAAGACTAGGTTTGGGTGCACCATGATTAGAGGATCATTGGATAAGAGTTATCCACTCATCGATTGACCCATCACCAACAACTATTAGGTGAGGTGGTAAGCCAGTCGGTGGGACTACACCACGCATTAGAAATCTATGATCATGAAGATTTTTGCATTTTTGCCATGAAAATATAGGGATCTGAGAAAATAGTGGGAGCCTAATTTGTTTAAAAATGAAATCGCTAAACAAATTGGTTAAGTCTAATTATAAAGTCTAACTAGAAACTTTGACTCTTTATAGAAAAATGTCTGTGTCAAATCCACTAGCCTGAATCCTAGATACATATAGACTGACCGGATCTAATTACAAAGATTGGCTAAGAAACTTTGAAATCATTTTGAGTTTTGAAAAGCTAACCAATGTATTGGACCAGGAACCCTCCACCTTACTAGACCATCCAATTGCTGAACAGAGAGCATCTCTGAAAAAGTGGACAAATGATGATAATAAAGCTAGGTACTATATGTTGGGCTCAATGTTTGATGAATTGCAGCACCAACATGAAGACATCAAGACTGCTCACCAAATGTTGGCTCACCTGCAAGAGTTGTTTGGTGAGCAAAGTCACGTAGCCTGGTATCAAGTCACTCAAAGATTTTTTAAGACTCAGATGTGTGATGGGTAGTTGGTCCAAGTGAAGGGAAATCCTGATTTCCCGATCCAGGTTCGTCCAGATCTGATTAGATCAAGAGATATATTTCAAAAATTTTCTCTTGATCTTAATTAGATCTTGATATGTTTCAGATCTGATTCTTATTATTTTAATAAATAAAATAAAATAAGATAAATTAAATCAAATTTAATTTACCTGATTTGGGTAATCCTATTATCCTGTAGATGATCCTGATTGCAGCGGAAGGTTCTGGATCTAGCCACGCAAGCGCCTGGCCTCTACCGGTATCCACTCGGGTTGGATCTGGAGATCCTCTTCTTCTCTATCACACCTCCAAAAATCAGATCTGGATCTGATCTGGAGGATCTTCAAAACTCTTTTGAAGATCAGCAGTCGTCCTTTGCAGCAGCGCAGCCTTCTAGCTTTTGATCGCCTTTCCTTGATCTGAATCGCACCAACCAAGAATCCAAAACTCCTTTTGGACGTGGAGAGGAAGGGGAGAAGAGACTTTGGCATGGAGGAAGGAGGGGAGAGGCAGCCTTGGGGCGTGGGAATCTCAATTGCATTGGAATTAGAGTTGGGCGCAGGGTCTTATTTATAGACTAAGCTGTGATCCAACTCCTCTTCTTCCCAACCAATCACAACCCTTTGTGAAATCAGATCTAAATCTGATTGGTGGGAATAGAGTCCCCTGGATTCCTCCTTAGAGGGTGCCTAAGACCAGTCAAAGTTGGTTCTTAGGAGAACTCTAATTGGAATCCAAAAAGGAGATGGAGTCCTTGTCCAACAAGGACTCCTAGGCGCCTCCAACTTGGGCACACGCCACCCTAGGGTGGCGCGCCCTTCTCCTTGCCAGGTTCTGGCAGGGGGACAGGCCCCCACCAGCTCTCCAATAGGTGCATGACATGTGGTCAAAAGTCAAAGTGTCAATGGTCAACATTTGACCAGTCAAAGGTAGACTTTTGACCAAAGTCAAAGAACAAGAAATGGCAGGTGACCAAAAATGGCAGGTAATGTCTTACAAAATAAGACAACCTTTTCTGACTTGGACAACCTCCAGTCAGACCATATGAAGGCCTCTGATTGAGCACAAACTCCTTTGGCTCAGTCAGGACAACTTATTTATGATAGTAAAAGAAGAACGTTAGGTTCAATCGAGTGCTAGCACGATTTTCCTTGAACCTAATTGAATCTCATTCAGATCAATTGAACTAGATCAGTTCAATTGATGATCACCAGATTCAAACCCTTGTTTGTGTGACCCAGTTAGGTTCAGTTCTGTATGGTAATGGGATATGTCATGATCTCTATCATCGACATCATCGAAACTCCTTTCGATGGATCAGAACTCTTCTGATTCGAACAGCTAGAATGATCGATCATCTAAATCATTCTAATTGCTCCCAAAATCCACCAGTGACACCTAGCAGTATATGGTGGCAACCCATCAGAGCTGAATGCGAACCTCTTGGTGCAGCTACCTGTGTGATTAAGTTCTTCTATCTTGAGCCCCGATCAGATTAGGGTTAAGGTGAACTCGTCAAACCCTAGTCTCTGTCATATGATGTAATCATTCGATTCGAAGTCCAATGTGAAAATCTAAATAGAAACTCTTTCTATTATTTCACTCTGCCATGGCCATGGGCTTCTGGACTTGATTCTCATGATCATCATAGGGCTGCTCCTCTACCACCGAGGTAGATAGATTCCATCTTGATGCAATCCAGTTCCTACAATGAACATGCTATAGCCAACATACACCTCAGGGTTCCATATGGCTAGGAGACCGAGTAATGGTGTAGTCAAACTATAACACCCTCAAGGTGAACTGCCGATGCATCCTCAGGTCAAAGAACCAGACACACTACTGCAGCATCGAGTCAGTCATTGACGAGAAGGTAGACTTCCTAATGACTACTCGAGGTGGTCACGCTCAGTGCCCTCATTCTCTAACGAGTACCTGTACTCTCGCTCCGGTGTCTCCACACCGTAGACTCAAGACTCATCTACTAAAGAGAAGCGATTGTACACCAACCTTCCGGATCAATCACCATCCTCGTGATGATCCTATGGTCGGGAGCATTTTATGAGTTAATAATGATTATTCATGTCTTAAATTTTCAACTCTTGAAAATATGAATTATCATTACCATTAACTCAAAGGATGTATCACAGACACTAAATACACATATGTGATAGAAAATAACCCATTTTATTGATTATAGTCAAAATTATAATTTTGCCCCTAGAAGTGTATTACAAGTGTCAGCCAATTCTGGCTTCTAGGGCACATATATCTAACAATCTCCCACTTGTCCTAAAGCCAATTGGCTACAAGTCTAAGTCCCATCTTCTCAAGGTGGGCTTCGATCTTCTGCTGGCCCAACGGCTTTGTAAGTGGGTCTGCCACATTATCTGTGGAGTTGACTCTCTTGACCTCGACGTAACCTTTCTCGAGGTAATCGCGGATGAGGTGGTATCGCCGCTCAATGTGCTTGGATTTCTGGTGAGACCTCGGCTCCTTAGCAAGGGCTATGGCGCCATTGTTGTCGCAGTATAGAGGAATGGCATCTGATGGCATTACTCCAATTTCTGCAGCAAACTTCTTGTACCAGAATGCTTCCTTTGCAGCCTCTGATGCAGCGATATATTCTGCTTCCATGGTGGAATCTGCTATCACAGTTTGCTTGGAACTCTTTCCAGCTGACAGCTCCACCATTGCACACAAACAGACTCCAGATGTCGACTTTCGATCATCTATATCGGACATGAAATCCGAGTCTGTGTATCCCTGGACTTGGAGTTCTCCATTACCAAAGACCAACATCATATCCTTAGTTCTTCTCAAGTACTTAAGGATACATTTCACAGAAGTCCAGTGTTCTTCACCTGGATTTGACTGATATCTGCTTGTGACACTCACAGCATGGGCTATATCAGGTCGTGTACATAGCATGGCATACATGAGGCTCCCTATTGCAGAAGCATAAGGGATCTTGCTCATGCGTTCTATTTCCTCAGGTGTGCTAGGGCACATCTTCTTGGAAAGATGAATACCATGTCTGAAGGGTATTAATCCCCTCTTAGAGTTTTCCATACTAAACCTCTTTAGTACTTCCTCTATGTACATCTTCTGTGAAAGTCCTAGCATCCTATTCGGTCTATCCCTATAGACCTTAATTCCTAGAATAAAGGATGCTTCACCTAGGTCTTTCATGGAGAATTCCTTGGACAACCATATTTTGACTGATGTCAACATGGGAATATCATTCCCAATAAGGAGGATGTCATCCACGTACAATACGAGGAAGACAACAGCGCTCCCACTGACCTTTTTGAAAACACATGGTTCCTCTTCATTTTTGATGAAACCAAACTTTTTGATCACATCATTGAAACGAGTGTTCCAGCTCCGAGATGCTTGCTTAAGTCCATATATGGACCTTTGCAGCTTGCAAACCTTGTGATCAGTATCACTGGATGTGAAACCTAGCGGCTGTTCCATATAGATATCTTCCTCAAGATATCCATTTAAGAATGCCATTTTCACGTCCATTTGCCATATTTCATAATCGAAATAGGCTGCAACAGGCAAGCAATGTGCGGATGGATTTTAGCATAGCCACTGGGGAAAAAGGTATCCTGATAGTCAATGCCTTCGCGTTGACTATAACCTTTTGCCACTAGTCTAGCCTTGAATGTCTCCACATTCCCATCTGCACCAATCTTTCTCTTGAAGATCCATTTACACCCAATAGGTACTATACCTTCTGGTGGATCTACCAAGGTCCAGACTTGGTTTGAGTGCATCGAGTCAATTTCTGACTGCATTGCCTCTAAGCCATTTCTCGGAGTCGATATCTGATATCGCCTCGTTGTAGGTTTTGGGATCATCACCATGAGCACCATTACCTACGAGGAACATTTCCTCTACTTCCTCTGAAATAATACCTAAGTATCTTTCAGGGGGATGGGAAAACTCTTTTCCGATCTACGAGGTGGAGGAGGTAGTGTTCTTATTGGCTCAACCTGATTTGGTTCCAATTGGTCCTTAGCTCGTTGTACTTGTGAGACTTTCTCATCAAGCTTAATCTGCTTTCCAATGCCGCTATCTTGAATAAACTATTTTTCAAGAAAGATGGCATGTCGACTCACAATCACATTGTGGTCTTCTGGAATGTAGAAATAGTATCCTAATGACTCTTTAGGATATCCTATGAATCGAGCTCTAAAGGACCTAAACTCTAACTTGTCCGCTTGTTGTCTTTTGACATGAGCCGGACAACCCCAAATTCTGAGATGACTCAGACTTGGTTTCTTACCATGCCATATCTCATACGGTGTGGTAGGAACGGTTTTAGAGGGAACCCTATTCAGTAGATAAATTGAAGTTAACAATGAATGTCCCCAAAGAAAATCAGGGAAGGTCTGTGAAGCTCATCATGGATCGAACCATATCCAATAGAGTCCGATTTCTCCATTCTGAAACCCCGTTGAGTTGAGGTGTTCCTGGTGGAGTCCATTGAGAGACTATGCCATTTTCCTTGAGATAGTCTAGGAATTTTCCGGCTAAGGTATTCACCTCCTCGATCTGATCGAAGAACCTTAATGGGTTTTTCCAGTTTGTTTTTCTACTTCATGTCTGAATTCTTTGAACTTTTCAAAAGCTTCAGACTTGTGTCTCATAAGATACACATACCCATACCTAGACAGATCATCGGTAAAGGTAATGAAGTAGACAAAATTGCCTCTAGCCGGCACATCAAATGGGCCGCACACATCAGTATGTACTAGGGCAAGGAGATCTGTGGCCCTCTTCCCCATGTCCAACAAAAGGGAGTTTAGTCATTTTGCCTTGAAGACAAGATTCACAAGTTGGATATGACTCAAAAGTCAATGGACTCAATAGCCCATTTTTCTCCAATTTGTTGAATCCTATCTTCTGCTATATGACCTAATCTCAGGTGCCATAGATATCTATCATTTGGACTATCCCTAGGTCGTTTGGCATTCACGTTTTGCTCGATAGTTAGAACAGGTACATCAATATGTAGCTGATAAAGACCATTAATAAGGAAACCATTTGCAATTTTATTTCTTTCATAAAGAATGTTACAATGGTCCTTAAAGAAGGTAATCACATAGCCTTCTTGTGCTAAGCATGAAACAGAAATCAAATTCCTGCTAGCTGCAGGCACATAATAACAGTCTTTCAAAACTAAGTCTAAACCAGATGGTAATCGAAGAGGGTATGTTCCCACGGCTACTGCAGCAACTCTTGCTCCATTACCGATGCGTAGGATCATGTCTCCATCCCTCAGCCTCCTGCTATCCTCAAGACCCTGCATAGAAGTGCACAGATGAGCACTAGAACCAGAGTCAAGCACCCAACTGGATGCAGAAGAAACCGTAAGGTTAGACTCAATAACGAGCATACCTCCAGAAGGACCTTCCTTCTTGTTCTTCAGGGTGGCCAGGTAAGTAGGGCAGTTCCGCTTCCAATGGCCGTCGCTGTTGCAATGGAAACACTTTCCTTTGACATCGGCCTTCTTCTTCGGCTCTGCCTTCTTCTTCTTTGATCCTTCCACCTTTTGCTTTTTCACAGACTTCTTTTTCTTTCCATAAGACTTTCTTTTGGAAGAAGTCCGTTCCATAGCAAGAACTGAGCCTTTAGAACCTTTCATAGAAAGCTCAGCGGTAACCAGCATATTCATTAATTCGGCCAAGGAATTTTGAAGTTTATGCATGTGGTAATTCATGATGAATTGCCCATATGCATCAGTCAAGGATTGCAGAATAATATCGTTCTGCAGATCCAAGTCTAACTTCACACCGAGCTTCTCAAGCTCTTCCATGTCCTTGATCATTGTCAGACAGTGATCTTGGACTGACTGCCCATCACGCATCTTAGCCTTAAAAAGTCATTTTGTGACTTGATATTTGGCTGCGCGACTCTGTTCACCAAACATCTCCTGCAGGTGAGCCAACATTTGGCGAGCAGTCCCGATATCTTCATGTTGGCGCTGGAGCTCATCAGACATCGAGCCCAACATGTAATATCTGGCCTTATTATCTTCGTCTATCCATTTTTCCAGAGACGCTCTCTGTTCAGTGGATGGACGAGCTGGTAAGGTGGGAGGGTCCTGGTCCAAAACATGGGTTAACTTCTCGAACCCAAAATAATTTTGTAGTTCCTGAGCCAATCTTTATAATTGGGTCCAGTCAGTCTATGTGTGTCCAGGATACGTGCCAATGGGTTGGACGCAGACATTTTCCTGTAGAGAGTCAAAGATTCTAGTTAGATACTGTAATTATTGACTTGACCAATTTATTTAGGGATTTTATTTTTAAACAAATTAGCTCCCACTATTTTCTCGGATCCCTACACTCCCTCTGTAGAGATGCAAAAATCTCCATGATTAATGATTTCTAGTGGGTGGTGCGGTCTCACCAACTGACTCATCACCTCACCTAACAGTTATTGGTGATGGGTTAGCCAATGAGTGAACAACTCTTGTTCAATGATTCTCTAATCATGGTGCACCCAAACTTGGTCTCTAATTCATGAATCTCACCGTATCCGGAATATTGATCCACTCCTTAGTTAAGTCAGACCCACCATTTGCATAGACTGGGTTCCTAATTGAGTCTCTCACCGTATCCGGAAATATTGAGCCCAACTCATCCTCCAGCCCATAGCATCCAATGCCTAATAGACATGGTTGCATCTTTCCGGTGCAACTGAGCCACTGTATCCAGCCGAGAACAATCAACCCCGGGAAGGGCCCGCACATCTACAATGGTGGAAGACCTCAGACTTAATCTTTTCTTAGGGAGAATTGATTCAGGTCTCATTAAACTAGACTTGTCATAGTCATAACAATTATGACTAACCTAGTGGCATGGGTTAGCTCGGATTATTGACCACCTCAGATCAGAACTGTGTCAACAGATATGGCCAGGTAAGTGAGACCGGTGGAAGGAATATGCCATTAACTCGTACAAGAATGCATTCAGGTCGAGTAGCTTCCAATTAAAAACCAGTCGGTCGTATGTGCCAAACTTACCTTAGACACCAAATTATTGAGTCCAGAACCAATTGGGTTAGCCTACAATCCAGACTCTAACCTCTGAGCCTAATTAGGTCTTGCTTGATCGTGACTCGATCTTGACCCAGACTTAATCCTATTAGGCTGGTCAATTTAAGCATTGTTGATCCCATCTAACCAACTCTTGATTCGGTTTGATCAACCGCTTAGACCTAATTGAGCTACCCAAGCCCGAACCCAGTATTATGAATATGTCTTAGATCTAAAATTCTCAATTTTAGACCTAATTAATATTCCATAATCTTAATTCTTAATTAAGTAGGGTTCATAAATAAAATATGCACAATAAATCCTAGGGTTTCAGGATCTAGGGTTTTGCAGAAAGTAAGTTTTGGGTTTCTGATTAAGGACGAACACGCAGCACCCCTACACATCATAAGAACACCCCATCGAATGGGAAGAGAGGGCCTTTAAACCCTTCTTCGTTCTTATGACCGGACGGCCAAGAGGAACGCCTTAATCAGGAACATGTAAATACTACAAAACAGTTATTAGATCTATATCATATATCTCATATACAAATTAGATCTAATCATGGCATATTTTGCATACATCTCATGTATCAAATCATGCATATTTTTAGATCTAAATTATCTCATAATAATCTAAAAAATTAGATTTAAATTGATCTAATCAAAATAAATTCTAATCTAGACAATTATGTAGAACTATTCTACAACTAGTCTAGACATGCATCAATCATATCTCATATGATATTTAAAATTAAATAATTTTTATTTGCTATTTTTTAGATGTTATTATAA
>QRFJ01004091.1:0-144311 GCA_006176705.1 Cocos nucifera | reverse complement strand
CCACACCCTGGCCTCTAACCAGTATCCACTTAGGCTTGGATCTAGAGATCCTTTCTTCTCTATCGCATCTCCAAAAATTAGATCTGGATCTGATCTGGAGGATCTTCAAAACTCCTTTTGAAGATCAGCAGTCGTCCTTTGCAGCAGCGCAGCCTTCTTGCTTTTGATCGCCTTTCTCTTGCTTGAATCGCACCAACAAAAATCCAAAACTCCTTTTGGACGTGGAGAGCAAGGGGAGAAGGTGGTTTGGCATGGAGAAGGAGGAGAGAGGCAGCCTTGGGGCATATGGAAACTCTTAGCTTCAATCTCATATCATGTTACAATCTGAGTTGGGCACAGGGTCTTATTTATAGACTAACTATGATCCAACTCCTCTTCTTCCCAACCAATCACAACCCTTTGTGAAATCAGATCTAAATCTGATTGGTGGGAATAGAGTCCCCTGGATTCTTCCTTAGAGGGCACCTAAGACCAGTCAAACTGGATTCTTAGAAGAACTCTAATTGGAATCCAAAAGGGAGGTGGAGTCCTTGTCCAACAAGGACTCCTAGGTGCCTCCAACTTGGGCACACGCCTAGGGTGGCATGTGCCCTCCTCCTTGCCAGGTTCTGGCAAGGGGACAGGCCCCCCACCAACTCTCCAATAGGTGCATGACATGTGGTCAAAAGTCAAAGGATCAATGGTCAACATTTGACCAGTCAAAGGTAGACTTTTGACTAAAGTCAAAGAACAAGAAATGGCAGGTGACAAAAAATGGCAGGTAATGTCTTATAAAATAAGACAACCTATTCTGACTTGGACATCCTCTAGTCAGACCATATAAAAGGCCTCTGATTGAGCACAAACTCCTTTGGCTCAGATAGGACAACTTATTTATGATAGCAAAAGAAAAACGTTAGGTTCAATCGAGTGCTAGCACGATTTTCTTGAACCTAATTGAATCTCATTCAGATCAATTGAACTAGATCAGTTCAATTGATGATCACCAGATTCAAACCCTTATTTGTGTGACCCAGTTAGGTTCAGCTCTATATGGTAATGGGATATGTCATGATCTCTATCATCGACATCATCGAAACTCCTTTCGATGGATCAGAACTCTTCTGATTCGAACAACTAGAATAATTGATCATCTAAATCATTCTAATTGCTTCCAAAATCCACCAATGACACCTAGCAGTATATGGTGGCAATCCATCAGAGCTGAATACAAACCTCTTGGTGCAGCTACCTGTGTGATTAAGTTCTTCTATCTTGAGCCCCGATCAGATTAGGGTTTAGGTGAACTTGTCAGACCCTAATTTCTGTCATATGATGTAATCATTCGATTCAAGTCCAATGTGAAAATCTAAATAGAAACTCTTTCTATTATTTCACTCTGCCATGGCCATGGGCTTCTGGACTTGATTCTCATGATTATCATAGGGCTGCTCCTCTACCACCAAGGTAGATAGATTCCATCTTGATGCCATCTAGTTCCTACAATGAACATGCTATAGCCAACATACACCTCGGGGTTCCATATGGCTAGGAGACCGAGTAATGGTGTAGTCAAACTATAACACCCTCAAGGTGACTACCGATGCACCTCAGGTCAAAGAACTAGACACACTACTGCAGCATCGAGTTAGTCATTGACGAGAAGGTAGACTCCCTAATGACTACTCGAGGTGGTCACGCTCAGTGCTCTCGTTCTCTAACGAGTACCTGTACTCTCACTCCGGTGTCTCTACACCGTAGACTTAAGACTCATATATTAAAGAGAAGCGATTGTACACCAACCTTCCAGATCAATCACCATCCTTATGATGATCCTATGGTCAGGAGCAATTTATGAGTTAATAATGATTATTCATGTCTTAAATTTTCAACTCTTGAAATATGAATTATCATTGCCATTAACTCAAAGGATGTATCACAGACACTAAATACACATATGTGATAGAAAATAACCCATTTATTGATTTTAGTCAAAATTATAATTTTGCCCCTAGAAGTGTATTACAAGTGTCAGCCAATTCTAGCTTCTAGGGCACATATATCTAACACGGTCTTTATCAGCTACATATTGATGCATCTGTTCTAACTATCGAGCATAACGTGAATGTCAAACAACCTAGGGATAGTCCAAACGACAGATATCTATGGCACCTGAGATTAGGTCATATAGCAAAAGATAGGATCAACAAATTGAAGAAAAATGGGCTATTGAGTCCGTTGACTTCTGAGTCATATCCAACTTGTGAATCTTGTCTTCAAGGCAAAATGACTAAACTCCCTTTTATAGGACATAGGGAAAGGGCTATAGATCTCCTTGCCCTAGTACATACTGATGTGTGTGGCCCATTTGATGTGCTGGTTAGAGGCAATTTTATTTATTTTATTATCTTTACCGATGATCTATCTAGGTATGGGTATGTGTATCTTATGAGACACAAGTCTGAAGTTTTTGAAAAGTTCAAAGAATTCAGACATGAAGTAGAAAAACAAACTGGTAAACCCATTAAGGTTCTTCGATCAGATCGAGGAGGTGAATGCCTTAGCCGGGAATTCCTAGACTATCTCAAAAAAAATGCCATAGTCTCTTAATGGACTCCATCGAAAATACCTCAACTCAACGGGGTTTCAGAACGGAGAAATCAGACTCTATTGGATATGGTCCGATCCATGATGAGCTTCATAGACCTCCCTGATTTTCTTTGGGGACATTCATTGTTAACTTCAATTTATCTACTGAATAGGGTTTCCTCTAAAACCATTCCTACCACACCGTATGAGTTATGGCATGGTAAGAAACCAAGTCTGAGTCATCTCAGAATTTGGGATTGTCCGGCTCATGTCAAAAGACAACAAGAGGACAAGTTAGAGTTTAGGTCCTTCAGAGCTCGATTCATAGGATATCCTAAAGAGTCATTAGGATACTATTTCTACATTCCAGAAGATCACAATGTGATTGTGAGTCGACATGCCATCTTTCTTAAAAAATAGTTTATTCAAGATAGCAGCATTAGAAAGTAGATTAAGCTTGATGAGAAAGTCTCACAAGTACAATGAGCTAAGGACCAATTGGAACCAAATCAGGTTGAGCCAATAAGAACACTACCTCCTCCACCTCGTAGATCGAAAAGAGTTTTCCATTCCCCTGAAAGATACTTAGGTATTATTTCAGAGGACATAAAGGAAATATTCCTCGTAGGTAATGGTGCTCATGGTGATGATCCCAAAACCTACAATGAGGCGATATCAGATATCAACTCTGAGAAATGGCTAGAGGCAATGCAGTCAGAAATTGATTCGATGCACTCGAACCAAGTTTGGACCTTGGTAGATCCACCAGAAGGTATAGTACCTATTGGGTGTAAATGGATCTTCAAGAGAAAGATTGGTGCAGATGGAAATGTGGAGACATTCAAGGCTAGACTAGTGGCAAAAAGTTATAGTTAATGTAAAGGCATTGACTATCAAGATACCTTTTCTTCAGTGGCTATGCTAAAATCCATTCGCACATTGCTTGCTGTTGCAGCCTATTTCGATTATGAAATATGGTAAATAGACGTGAAAATGACATTCTTAAATGGATATCTTGAGGAAGATATCTATATGGAAGAGCCGCTAGGTTTCACATCCAGTGATACTAATCATAAGGTTTGCAAGCTATAAAGGTCCATATATGGACTTAAGCAAGCATCTCGAAGCTGGAACACTCGTTTTAATGATGTGATCAAAAATTTTGATTTCATCAAAAATGAAGAGGAACCATGTGTCTTCAAAAAAATCAGTGGGAGCGCTGTTGTCTTCTTCGTACTGTACATGGATGACATTCTCCTTGTTGGGAATGATATTCCAATGATGACGACAGTCAAATTATGGTTGTCCAAGGAATTCTCCATGAAAGACCTAGGTGAAGCATCCTTTATTCTAGGAATTAAGGTCTATAAGGATAGACCGAATAGGATGCTAGGACTTTCATAGAAGATGTACATAGAGGAAGTACTAAAAAGGTTTAGTATGGAAAACTCTAAGAGGGGATTAATACCCTTCAGATATGGTATTCATCTTTTCAAGAAGATGCGCCCTAGCACACATGAGAAAATAGAATGCATGAGCAAGATCTCTTATGCTTCTGCAATAGGGAGCCTCATGTATGCCATGCTATGTACATGACCTGATATAGCCCATGCTGTGAGTGTCACAAGTAGATATCAGTCAAATCCAGGTGAAGAACACTGGACTTCTGTAAAATGTATCCTTAAGTACTTAAGAAGAACTAAGGATATGAGGTTGGTCTTTGGTAACGGAGAACTCCAAGTCCAGGGATACACAGACTTGGATTTCATGTTCGATGTAGATGATCGAAAGTCGACATCTGGAAGTCTATTTCTATGCAATGGTGGTGCTGTCGGCTGGAAGAGTTTCAAGCAAACCGCGATTACCTCGAGAAGGGTTACGTCGAGGTCAAGAGAGTCGACTCCACGGACAATATGGCAGATCCACTAACAAAGCGATTGGGCCAGCAGAAGATCGAAGCCCACCTTGAGAAGATGGAACTTAGACTTATAGCCAATTGGCTTTAGGACAAGTGGGAGATTGTTAGATATATGTGCCCTAGAAACCAAAATTGGCTGATACTTGTAATACACTTCTAGGGGAAAAATTATAATTTTAACTATTATCAATAAAATGGGTTATTTTCTATCACATATGTGTATTTAGTGTCTGTGATACATCCTTTGAGTTAATGGTAATGATAATTCATATTTTCAAGAGTTGAAAATTTAAGACATGAATAATCATTATTAACTCATAAAATGCTTCCGACCATAGGATCATCATGAGGATGGTGATTGATCCGGAAGGTTGGTGTACAATCGCTTCTCTTTAGTAGATGAGTCTTGAGTCTACGGTGTGGAGACACCGGAGCGAGAGTATAGGTACTCGTTAGAGAACGAGGGCACTGAGCGTGACCACCTCGAGTAGTCATTAGGAAGTCTACCTTCTCGTCAATGACTGACTCGATGCTGCAGTGGTGTGTCTGGTTCTTTGACCTGAGGTGCATCGGCAGTTCACCTTGAGGGTGTTATAGTTTGACTACACCATAACTTAGTCTCCTAGCCATACGAAACCCTGAGGTGTATGTTGGCTATAGCATGTTCATTGTAGGAACTGGATTGCATCAAGATGGAATCTATCTACCTCGGTGGTAGAGGAGCAGCCCTATGATGATCATGAGAATCAAGTCCAGAAGCCCATGGCCATGGCAGAGTGAAATAATAGAAAGAGTTTCTATTTAGATTTTCACATCGGACTTGAATCGAATGATTACATCATATGACAGAGACTAGGGTTTGACGAGTTCACCTAAACCCTAATCTGATCGGGGCTCAAGATAGAAGAACTTAATCACACAGATAGCTGCACCAAGAGGTTCGCATTCAGCTCTGATGGGTTGCCACCATATACTGCTAGGTGTCACTGGTGGATTTTGGGAGCAATTAGAATGATTTAGATGATCGATCATTCTAGCTGTTCGAATCAGAAGAGTTCTGATCCATCGAAAGGAGTTTCGATGATGTCGATGATAGAGATCATGACATATCCCATTACCATACAGAACTGAACCTAACTGGGTCACACAAATAAGGGTTTGAATCTGGTGATCATCAATTGAACTAATCCAGTTCAATTGATCTGAATGAGATTCAATTAGGTTCAAGAAAATCATGCTAGCACTCGATTGAACCTAACGTTCTTCTTTTACTATCATAAATAGTTGTCCTTATTGAGCCAAAGGAGTTTGTGCTCATTCAGAGGCCTTCACCTTGGTCTGACTGGAGCCTGTCCAGGTCAGAAAAGGGTTGTCTTATTTTGTAAGACAATACCTACCATTTTTGGTCACCTGCCATTTCTCGTCCTTTGACTTTGGTCAAAAGTTGACCTTTGACTGGTCAAATGTTGACCATTGATACTTTGACTTGTGTCCACATATCACTCACCTATTGGAGAGCTGGTGGGGGCTTGTCCCCCTACCAGAACCTGGCAAGGAGGAGGGCGCATGCCACCCTTGGCGTGTGCCCAAGCAGGAGGCGCCCAGGAGTCCCTATTGGATAGGGACTCCATCTCCTTTTTGATTTTGATTAGACTTCTCCTAAGAACCAAGTTTGACTAGTCTTAGGCACCATCTAAGGAGGAATCCAAGGGACTCTATTCCCACCAATCAGATTTAGATCTGATTTCATAAAGGGTTGTGATTGGTTGGGAAGAAGAGGAGTTGGATCATGCATAGTCTATAAATAAGACCCTGTGCCCAACTCAAGGAGTATCTGAAATCAATTAAAAATCCCATGCCCCAAGGCTTTCTCTCCTCTCCTCCTCTATGCCAAGTCCATCTTCTCCCTCTCCTCTCCACGCCCAAAGGTGTTTGGGATCCAAGTTGGTGGAATCCAGACGAGAGAAAGGCGACAGAAAGCTAGAAGGCTGCGTTGCTACAAAAACAACTGATGATCTTCGAAAGGTATTTTGAAGATCCTCCAAATTTGATCCAGATCTAATTTTTGAAGATGTGATAGAGAAGAAGAGGATCTCTAGATCCAATCTGAGTGGATACCGATAGAGGCCAGGCACTTGCGTGGCTAGATCCAGAACCTTCTGCTGCTTATAGGATCATCAATGGGTAATAGGATTACCCTACATCAAGGTAAATTAAATTTAATTTAATTTATTTAGATTTTATTTTAATTATTAAAATAATAAAGATTAGATCTAAAACATCCCAGATCTGATCTGGATAAAAGAGAAAAATTTTTGAAATATATCTCTTGATCCGATCAAATCTAAATGAACCTAGTCTGGGAAATCAGGATTTTTCTACCCCCTCTTCCTCTGATTTTTGCATACCCCAAATCTCTCTCAAAGCTCTATATTTCATAAAAAAATTAGAAGAAAATTCATCCAATAAATAGGGAAAAAGATAGAGTCCTCGTCTAGGTCAAAATCTTGATAAGGAAAGGTCAAACGAGGCAGGACAAGGGGCGCCCAACTCTTGGGCACCTCCTCCATGATTTTTGGCATGGACCATCAAGGGAGGGTGCATAAAAAAGGAGATTATTTTCATAGAATAAGAGAAGAATTAATTAAAAGAGGGGGTGGCACTCAAGGGAAGATGTTTTGGTCAACAAGGATTCTATCTCATAGAATCCTAAGCAAAATCAATTTCTCCTTTGACTTGGTCTTCCACCTAACTTCCAAATATGACTTGGAGGGAGAGAGGGGGCATGAAAATCAGGAAGAAAGAGATTTTCTATGAAAAATACCTAAAAAATAGGTATGAGGGGCATTGGGACCAAGGTGGCGCAAGGAGATAGGAAGTCCTGATCACACTAGGACTCCTATTTTGACTTGGTCAAACAAGATCTTTTAACGAAATAAAATCAAGATTAAACCAAGCCAATTAAATAAGGCCCTAATCTATTTAAGAACTTAATTAAATTAATTTTAATTTTAATTTATTTTCTAATCAAATTAGAAAATTGGGTTAATCCGAGTCCTAGTTAGACTAGGATTAGTTCTTCCTTGCACTTGGCTTATCCAATAAACCAATTGGACTTGATCCAATCAAGCCCAAACCAGATCTAATTAAATCATATTTAATTAGACTTAATATTAAACTATTGGATTAGTCAAATTAAGCCAATTAGTAATCCAATTATTAATCAATCCACCTGTAACACTTACACTAGGTTAAACACCAATCATATTAATTATTTAATCCTAGAATGATTCTTAATCGTTTATCAAACATCCGATCAGATCATAAGCTCTAATGTGTGTGACCTCATAGGTCTAAATCTAAGTCAGTAGCACATAAATAAATTTTTATACCAATCGAAGTGACCATCTAGTAATGATATCCGACGGTCGGATAGGTCGAAGGTGTAGAACATCATCTTTAGAACCCATGCGAATATAGTTTTTATAAAATTCATCCCCTTGATCATAATGCTTGTAGGACACATCAGAGTTCAACTATCAACTCTAATTAGGTTATCCACATTATATTTCAAAATACCAAATCCATCTGATGGATTACCTTGGGCAAGGTTTTGCTATATTGAAATACAGTGATACATTCTTCTCCAACTCTTGGAGTGATCAATTCCATCTTGATCACACTCCAACTTCGTAAGTACTTGACCATGCCCAGAAGTCTTCTACTGTTGAATTAGAAATTCAGTTAGTTTGGTACCAAAGCACAATGAGTTGCTTGCAAGTCACTGAGATGATCTCAGATCTAAGGGATACTTATACCTATATCTTATTAGAGACATTTTTGATAGTAGAATGCTCTAGAGTTGGTCACGTTCAATGATGATGTACCCATACATCTCACCCATATGCCATACCAGTGTCTCCACACTTCTTGATTAAGAGGACAACCAACCTATATGGCATACAGCAACCTTTGCTCGATAGCTGTTGTCATCCTTATTAACAGTCTATCATTTGGTCATGAATAAATTTAAGGACTAATCGATAAATCCTCTCTTTATCGAAACTAAATAGTCCTAAGGACTTCATCACAACAATGGAGTTTATTAGAAGATGTAAATTTATGATGAAAAAAGATGCCAAAATATTTTTTATTAAATAATAAATTAATTATAATATCTCAACCATTAATAGGTTAACGATTGGCTTTAGGACATAATTCTTAATAGGAATCATCTACCCCATATTCGATAATAAATAGGTCACCCCACTTAGGTAGTATCTAGGAAATTAGGTATTACTATGGTGGAGAATGAAGAAGGTGTACTGCTTTCTGCTCGCATATCATCTGGATGGCAAGTGTGCATAGATTATAGAAAACTAAATGCTGTTACTAGGAATGACCATTTTTCATTGTCCTTTATTGATCAAATCTTAGAATGGTTAGTAGGTCAGAGTTTCTTCTATTTTTTTGATAGTTATTTAGGGTACAATCAAGTATCTGTATTTTTAGATGATCAAGAAAAGATCATCTTCACTTGCCCCTATGGCATCTTTGCTTTTTGACGATGCCATTTGGGCTTTGTAATGCATCCGCTACATTTCAGCAGTGTATACTAGCCATTTTTCGGATATGGATGATAAATGCCTTGAAGTTTTCATGGATGATTTTTTTGTGTTTGGAACCATCTTTAAGAACTTTAAATGATGTATAGAGACAAATCTCATCTTAAGTTGCAAAAAAAGCCATTTCATGTTTTGGAACGGAATTATATTAGGACATATTATTTTCGAAAGAGTGATCGAGGTAGATAAAACCAAAGTCGAGGTCATTTCAAAACTACAACCCCCCACTTTGGTCTGACAAATATGATCCTTCTTAAGTAATGGCAGATTTTATAGGTGCTTCATCAAAGACTTTAGCAAGATTTTAAGACTATTGTGCAATCTATTGCCCAAGGACACACCACTTATCTTTAATGAAGACCGTTTGAAACCTTCCATACATTATGAATAGCTCTGACAAAAGCACCCACGATAAAACTCCCTAAGTAGTCCATTCCATTAGAGATTGTGCGTGATGCCTCTGACTTTGCCATAGATGCTATTTTAGGCCAAAAAACCAATAAGGAGCTATATGTGATCTATTCTAGTAAGATTGTTTTTGATGTCCAATTGAACTACACCATAACAGAAAAAGAGCTACTAGTAGTAGTGTTCGCCCTTGAAAAATTTTGTTCATATCTATTAACTCTGATCATACGGCTCTAAAACATTTGCTTTCAAAGAAAGATACTAAATTGCGATTAATCAGATGGATTCTTCTTCTACAAGAATTTGACCTAGAAATCTGAGATAAGAAGGGTTCCAAAAATGTGGTAGCCAACCACATCTCCAAGATCTTAGTTGAACACTCAATGGGCATAGATGAGATCAAGCAAAAATTTTTTGATGAACAGCTTTTTGCAATCTCCTCTAGCCAACCTCCATGGTTTGCCCATATTGTCAATTACTTGGCAACAGGATAAGTACCTCCTCACTGGACAAAATAAAAAAAGGATCAATTTTTCTTACAAGTTAAACATTACTTTTGGGAGGAATATGAACTATTCAAATACTATCCTGACCAAGTTATTCATCGTTGTGTCTTCGAGAGTGAATTTCAAAGCATTCTCATATTTTGCCACTCTTCAGCATGCAGAGGATATTTTAGTGAAAGAAAAACTACAACAAAAATGTTGTAGAGTGGGTTTGATTGGCCAATACTTTTCAAGGATGCACATGAGTTTAGCCGAAGCTGTTTGCTGTGTCAGCAAATAGAAAATATATCCAAGAAGGATATGATGCTACTGACCCCTATATTAGTAGTAGAAATCTTTGATGTTTGGAAGATCGATTTCAGGGATCCTTTCTAGCCTCATTTGAGTTCGAATATATTCTAGTGGCAGTTGATTTGTTGCCCAAGGATGGCTTTCCAAGAGAGAAGGTGAATTGGGTATTTTAAAATTTATCTTAAGATATGAGCAATTTAAACTAATCAAGGGTTTAAATGAAACAAACTATGTAATGTATAATGAATGAAAGTAATAAGGCAAAAACACAAAATTACAAACATAATAATTTTATAGTGGTTCGGCGTCAAACTCAGCACCTACGTCCACTCCCTAAGTAAACCACTTAGGAATTCAACTATAATCACATAGCTTGATTATAGTCCAATTATTTTACTTGGGCTCACAATCCAACCTAGTTGGTTTTAAACTTGGCTCACCAACCACAACCATACAATGATTATTTTTTTAGGCTAACAATCAACCTCGATTGGTTTTCGCTTTGGCTCACCAAACAAACCATACAATGTCCAACTCTAGGCTTGGACTAACCCAAAATTTTCACCCCAAGAAACTTGAAATAATGATGAGAAATACCATAAACAAAACAAAAACAAACTCTTTGAAGCTTAAGAGAAGAAAATCTAGGAGCTTGGCTTGTAGGCTTGATTTCTTCTCTTTAAGTGCTTGAAAGAAGTAGGAATTGATCTTCAATGGTGATGGCCTGACTTCTCTTTGATTGAAGATGTTGGAAGGACAAGAAAAACTCTAAGAAATACATCTTGCTTTTTATTATTTGGCTCACACACTTGAAAAACTAAAAATCTGCTTAAAAGCTTTCTCTTGTAGGTTCAAAAAAAATTTTCTTTCTTATCCCAAGTTTTTTTTTAAGTATCTCTGAGGTTTTCCACCATTACAGGTCACTAACATAGGCTTCTGAAAGTGATCTAGCCATTGGGAGACCAAAAATAGCCATTGGAAGAGTGTGGAGTGAAAAAGCTGCAAAATTAGAAACTAGCCATTATAGCTACTAAGCTGGCTCAATTTTTAACTGGGTCGGCTCAGTTTTCAACTGGATCAACTCAGTCTCAAAGATTCTGAAACACCTATTTCTGTCATCTTCTATTTTCTAAGACTGGGATGGCTGCTTTTTTGACTAGGTCGGCCTAGTTGTTACTGGGTCGGCTCACTTGAAAACTGGGTCGGCTCAGTTCCCTGGATCATGAAAAATTCTACTTTCTATCCTTTCTATCTTTTGCCTTCACTATGACCAGGTCGGCTCAGTCTGAGAGTAGGTCAGTCCAGTTTGCATGCCATGCATGCCAAAGACTATTTGTGATCCTTTCTTCTCCAAATTTCTTTATAGGCTAGACTTATCCTTTTGCCTTAATTTAATCTTCATTTTAACTTCTTAAAAGATGTATCCAATCTAAAATATCTTCTCTAAAATCTTGAATAATGAGTCTTCATTTAGATGAATGAGAATACTTGATGTTTGTGAGCTCTCGAAATTTACAACTACACATCCTCATAAATAACGTTAGTAATTTAATAATCTATACTCAAATGCTTTTGTTATCATCAAAATCAATCTAGGATTAACAATCTTCTCCATTTTGATGATGACAAAACTTATTGAGTATAACCTTTTCTTCATATTTCAAAATAAAATTTTCATTCAATCTTACCAATTAACTCATACATCATATTTATTTAGATTTTATCAATTTACATATGCTCCCCTTGAATATGATAAGTGTTGGGGATAAATCCCGCTCTCGCCGAAGTCTAGTCTGATTTTAAGTCTGATATAATTGATAATCATAGAAGAGCTTCGATCGCAAATTCTTCCTCTTGGGTTCTCTCCAGCAGTCAAGCTCCTTTCGAAGCTCCCTAGCAGTCGAGTCCCTTTCGGACCTCTCCAGCAGCAAAAATCCTTCCAAACTTCGCCTTTAATTAGATCCCTCCATCAGACAAATTTTTCTTCAGGTCTCTCCTCCCATGGATCTACATGCAGATTTCTCCAGCAGACCTACTTTCGGATCCTCCCAGTGGATCCACATTCGAACATCTCCGACAGACTTCCTTCAAAGATACCTCCAGTCGCAAAACTCCTAAATCCGTCTCGATCAAACTTCTGACAGTCGTCCAGAAAGATCTCCCCTCGAATTCAGCTCCATACACAACACGAATCAACTCACACCCAGACTGCCTTAGAGGAGTTCGAACTCCTCTAAAATTGATATAATTCAAAGTTTTTTACCAACTGACATCTATCCCATCGGAACTTCAACTATTAAATCTCAATAGATTGGCAAGTCATGACAATGGACACCACTCTCGACTGGCAAGTCGCAACAATAGACACCATCTTCCGTAACAAACTTCGCATGGCCTGAGCGGTCCACTATCAGATAGTTATGACTGTCACTATTAGTTTGTTACAAGCTCTATCTATAAAAGGAAACCTCTAAATACATTTTCTCTAAGCTCTCTTCTTCTTCCCAAGACTCTGCAACTTTCTTGATTGAGCACTCCATTTCTGTTGGCCGAAAGAACTAACCTGATCGTTGGAGGGTCTTGCCAGAGTTGCCACCCCTGGCTCTAGACGAGACTTATTTTGCAGGTCATCGATGGCGATCTTGTCTTCTCTAACTCTAGCAGTTCTTTGATGACAACCAGATTTCGCACCAATAGGATTGGCACTAGAAGGAGGGCCCACGCCTCTGCCTTTTAAGATTTTCTTATTCTTAAAGGAGTACTCAATGGAGATCTCTCTTCTTCTCCTCCAAAATTCTCCTTTCTAGGAAGGATGCCCCCCAGGAAGGCTTCAACTCGATGGTCAATAACCTCCGCAGCCAAATCCCATCCAGATCTGTCCACCCCTATTTCATCTCCAGCAACTCAAGCTTCACCTATAGTAATGGTGGATGCAGAGCAGTTCAACTTGCTGGTCCAGCAAGTTCGGAGCCTCATGAAAGTGGTGCAGGCTATGCAACAGCAATAGCCTCTAGCGCTGATTCGATCAGAGCAAACTTCTCCAAAACCCTAGGATCTAGTCTATGGATGGTCGACTCAAACTAGCCAACCGATGACCTCTGAAAAGGGGAAGCAAAGGATCGAGAGCCCCTACTCTGATCATGACTCTACCCCTAGGGGGACTTTGCCCCTGTTCAGTTAGAAGATCTTAAAGATCTACGATCGAGAAGATCTCTTGAATCAGAAACTACAGGAGATGAATCGATAGATCGAGAAACTCCTCTGTGCTCCCCCATCCCATGGTAATGATATCTATACCGACCCTCCTTTCTCTTATCGCATCATGCAGGAACCTATCCTGCCAAACTTCAAGCTCCCTTAATTCGAGAGCAATGAAGGGACTATCGATCCGGTCGACCACCTGAAGGCCTTCTAGATGATGATGCTGCTCCTTGATGCACTAGACGCCATTCTCTACCGAACCTTCCCATCCACCTTGAAGGAAGCAGTCAGGAACTGGTACTCGACCCTCCAGTCGAGTACCATCTTCTCTTTCGATTAGATGAGCCATCAGTTTGTGGCTTATTTTATCAGTAGCAGATGTCCTAGGCAAGGTTCGGAATCCCTCATCAACATCAAGTAGCAAGAGGAAGAATCCATCCAAGCTTATGTCAATCGCTTCAATACTGCTGCACTGGAGGTTTGTAATCTAGACCAATCCATCGCTACGGCTGCACTAAAAGATGGCCGTCAGAAGAACAATCTATTGCTCTTTCTAGAGAAGAAGTACCCTAGAGATTTTGCTAATATGTTGGCTCAGGCTGAAGGGTATATCCAAACAAAAGAGGCCTTCAAGGCCAAGGATAATGAAGCCATTGGAGAGCGGTGAATATTGAAAATTATGTTCCAAAGTCAATCATCAGACTGTTGATGGTTAAACTATTTTATAATTATAATTAATTTATTAATTAATAAAAATATTTTAGCATCTTTTTCATCATAAGTTTACATCTTCTAATGAACTCCATTGTTATGATGAAGTCCTAAGGACTATTTAGTTTCGATAAAGAGAGGATTTATTATTGAAAATTATGTCCTAAAGTCAATCATTAGCCTATTAATGGTTGAGATATTATAATTAATTTATTAATTAATGAAAAATATTTTGACATATTTTTTCATCATAAGTTTACATCTTCTAATGAACTCCATTATTGTGAAGAAGTCCTTAGGACTATTTAGTTTTAATAAAAAGAAGATTTATTGATTAGTCTTTAAATTTGTTCACGATCAAATGATACGCTGTTAATTAGGACGACAATGTCTATCGAGCATAGGTCGCTATATGCCATATAGGTGGATTGTCCTCTTAATCAAGGTATGTGAAGATATTGATATGATATACAGATGAGATGTATGGATATATCATCATTGAATGTGACCAACTCTAGAGTATTCTGCTATCGAAAATGTCTCTGATGGGATATAGGTATAAGTATCCCTTAGACCTGAGATCATCTCAGTGACTTACAAGCAACTCACTATGCTTTGGTACCGGACTAACTGAATTTTTAATTCAGCAACGGAAGGCTTGTGGGCATAGTCAAGTACTTGCAAAGTCGGAGTGTGATCCAGATAGAATTGATCACTCCAAGAGTTGGAGAAGAATGTATCACTATATTTTAATATAGCAAAATATTGGCTAGGATAATCCATCAGATGGATTTGGTATTTTAAAATACAATGTGGATAATCTAATCAGAGTTGATAGTTAAACTCTGATGTGTTCTACAAGCATTGTGGTTAAAGGAATGAATTATATGAAAACTATATCCGCATGAGTTCTAAGGATGGTGTTCTACACCTTCGACCTATCCGACCGTCGGATATCATTACTGGATGATCACTTTAATTAGTATAAAAATTTATTCATGTGCTATCGACTCAGGTTCGAACCTATGAGATCGCATATATTAGAGCTTATAATCTGATTGATGGTTGATCAATGATTAAGAATCATTCTAGGATTAAACAATCAATACGATTGGTGTTTAACCTAGTGCAAGTATTGCAGGAGGATTGATTAGTAATTAAATTATCAATTGATTTAATTTGATTAAGCCAATAGATTGAGATTAAGTCTAATTAAATATAAGTTAGTTAGATTTAGTTTGGGCATGATTGGATCAAGTCTAGTTGATTTATTGGATAAGCCAAGTACAAGAAAGAACTAATGCTAGTCTAACTAGGAGTCGGATTAACCCAATTTTCTAATTTGATTAGAAAATAAATTAGAATTAAATCTAATTTAATTAAATCTTTAAATAGGTTAGGGCCTTATTTAATTAGATTGATTTAATCTTTATTTTATTTGATTAAAAGATCTTGTTTGACCAAGTCAAAATAGGAGTCCTAGTGTGACTAGGACTCCCTATCTCCTTGCGCCACCTTGGTCCCAACGCCCTCCAAACCTATTTTTTAGGTATTTTTCATGAAAAATTTATTTCTTCCTGATTTTCATGCCCTCTCTCTCCATCCAAGTCATATTTGAAAGTTAGGTGGAAGACCAAGTCAAAGGAGGAATTAGTTTTGCTTAGGATTCTATGAGATAGAATCCTTGTTGACCAAAACATCATTCCTTGAGTGTGGCCTCCTCTTTTAATGAATTTTTCTCTTATTTCATGAAAATACTATATCTTTTTATGCATCCTCCCTTTTTGATCCATGCCAAAAATTATGGGGGAGGCGCCCAAGAGTTGGGCGCTCCAACAACATTCCATGTTTGGATATTCCTAGTATAAAAATTTGACCTAACTTGGACTCTTCTTTTTTCCTATTTATTGGATGAATTTTATTCTAAATCTTTTATAAAATATAGAGCTTTAGGTGAGGTTTGGGATGTGCAAAAATTAGAGGAAGAGGGTCCTTGGGCATGGGGGTTCCATAGGCACCAAACTAGATGTCTAGATGAGAGAAAAGAGACGAAGAAGAGGGTCTTCTTCTAGGACTGTTTTATTTTAAATCTCTCCTCCTTTCCTTTAAGTTTTTTTAAGAGAGTCTCAGATCAAAAAACTCTCATCTTTCTTCTCATATTTTGGAGAGTCCAAATTTCAAAGAAGGGAGCATCGGATCGACCGTCGAAGAAGGATCAGTACAATACTAGCATGCTATGCAGATTTTCTGCATCGGACTTTAGATCAGAGATCGTAGGCTCGTGTAGATGACTCCTAGAGGCTGAATGCATGTGTGGCTCATGACTTCATCCTCAAGCTTGGATTAGCAAGTTAGAATACTAAACTTGCTCAGATAATAGATCTGATCTATAAACTTCATACCTATATTTGATGTAGTATAGATCTAGATTGATTAGATCAACCTTTTTCTTTCTTATTTAATTTTAATTTTTGATTTAATATCATACCTTAATTATGTAATAGATCTGAGATCTAGGTATTTACATGATTATTTAAATAAATTTTAGATTTATTTTAAGTCTTCTGCTGTAAGATCTTAAAAAAGTTTCAAGATCTACCTATGAAATTCTAGATCTTGTTCCTTCAATTGGTATTAGAGCCCAGGTTCTTATTACATGATTTTTATGCATGTTTAAATTTTTTCTTAGATTAGATCTAATTTATAATCTAATTATTAAATCTAAAATTTAAAATAATAATAATAAAATATTTTAGATTGCACGGACTGCCATAAGATTATTCTGCTGTAAGGTTTATCTCTTATAGTGAATAGATTATCGTAGTACGTGCTGATCTAAAATATTGATTATAAAATTTTAGATTAGATCTAAGAGATTTTATGATCTGATTAAAAATATTTTAATCTGATTTCAATCATCATAAATATGTTAGACTTGATCTAGGGAGATTTATGATTGATTATTATTGGTACAGAATCTGATCGATGCCGGATCGAGCTGGAGTTGAGGAAGAAGAGGCCACCGTTGGTGATTTGCAAAATAATGTCCCATCTGAGGTCGGTGGTGGTAGCTCTGATTGGACCCTCTGACGATTAAGTCAGCTCTTCTGACCAATAAGAATGGAGTGCTCAGAAAAGGATTCAGCAGAGTTTTGGAAAGGAGAAGAGAGCTTAGAAAAAACATATCTGGAGGATCCCTTTTATAGATGGAGCTCAGAGTAGACTGATAGTGACAGTCGTAGCCATCCGGTAGCTGACCACTCGGGGTCACGTAGAGTTTATTATGGAGAGAGGCGCCGCCTACAGCTGACTGATAGTGACAGCCATTGTGGTCCGACAGCTGGCCGCTTAGGGCTGCATGAGAGGAGCGCTACCTACAGCAAACTGATAGTGATAGCCATAGCCATCCGATAGCTAGCTACTCAAGACTACGTGAGAGGGGCACTGCCTGCAGTAGACTAATAGTGACAGTCATAGCCATCCAATATCGAGCCACTCGGGGCCACGTGAAGGGGTGAAGATCTTTGACGTATATCAATTCTAGAGAAGTTCAGACTCCTAAAGAGAATATGGCTAGAGAAGATCATCCAGGAGGAATGCTACTTAAAATCTAGAAGTAATCTACTAGAGAAATCTAGATGAACTTCGATTGATGGAGAAGTCCAGAAGGAGTTCGACTAGTGAAAAAGTTTGGCTGAAGGAGAAGTCTGAAAGAAGTTTAGCTCCTAGAGGAATCCATCTGAAGGGAGTTTGACTCCTGGAGGAATCTGACTGAAGGAGAAGTCTAGAAGGAGTTCGGCTCCTGGAGGAATTCAACTGAAGGAGAAGTCTGGAAGGAGTTCGGCTCCTGAAGAAATTTGACTAAAGAAGAAGTCTGAAGGGAGTTCAACTCCTGAAGAAATTTGATTGAAGGAGAAGTTCGGAAGGAGTTTGGCTCCTGAAGGAATCTGACTAAAGGAGAAGTCTAGAAGGAGTTCAGTCTCTGAAGAAATTTGACTGAAGGAGAAGTCCGGAGGAAGTTTGACTCTTGGAGGAATTCGAGTGAAGGAGAGTCTGGAAGGAGTTTGGCTCCTGAAGGAATCTGACTGAAGGAGAAGTTCGGAAAGAAGTTTGGCTCCTAGAGGAATCCATCTGAAGGAGAGGTCCATAAGGAGTTCGGCTCTTGGAGGAATCTATCTGAAGAAGAAGTCCGGAGAGAGTTTGGCTTCTGGAGGAATCCGACTGAAGTAGAAGTCCGGAGGGAGTTCGGCTCCTAAAGGAATTCGATTGAAGGAAAAGTCCGAAAGAAGTTTGGCTCCTGGAGGAATCTGATTGAAGGAGAAGTCTGGATGGAGTTTGGCTCCTGAAGGATTTTGACTGAAGAAGAAGTCCGAAAGGAGTTCGGCTCCTGAAGGAATTTGACTGAAGGAGAAGACAAGAGGGAGTTCGGCTCCTGGGGGAATCCAATTGAAGGAGAAGTCCAAAGGAGTTTGGCTCCTAAAGAAATCCGACTGAAAAAGAAGTCTAGAAGGAGTTTACTCCTGGAGGAATTTGCTTAAAGGAGAAGTCTGAAGGGAGTTTGGCTTTTGGAGAAATTTGACTAAAGAAGTAGTTCGGAGGGAGTTCGGCTCTTAGGAGAATTTGATTGAAGGAGAAGTTCGGAAGGAGTTTGGCTCTTGGAGGAATCCGACTGAAGGAGAAGTCTAGAAGGAATTCGGCTTCTGGAGGAATTTGACTAAAAGAGAAATCTAGAGAGAGTTTGGCTCCTAAGGGAATCCGATTGAAGGAGAAGTCTGAAAGGAGTTCGACCGCTGGAGGAGTTCAGCCACTGAAGGAGTTCGGCTAGGGTTCGACCATTGAAGGAGTTAGGTTAAGGTTCGACCACTGAGGAATTCGATCAGTTGAAGGAGTTCGGCTAAGGTTCGGCCACTAGAGGAGTTCGACTGGGATCCGACTGCTGGAGGAGAATTCTCGATTGAAGCTCTTCCATGATACCAGTTGCATTAGGCTAAGCATCGGGCTAGACTTCAGCAGGAGTGGGGTTTATCCCCAATAATAGTTCCCTCACTCCTGAGTTCAAAATTCGAAAGAGGAGAGTACAATAAAGGTGACTACTAAAGTTTTTTTTCAAATTCCGCACCCATTCATCTTGTCTAAAATGAACGAGGCCTTCGACTTTGCTCATATTAGGATGAGGTTCTCCTTCTGTTCCTAACAGACTGTAGGGGTGCATATGGGCCATTATCAGGGCCTCTTCCCTCATCTCATCTAAAATGAGCAAGGCCTTCAACTTTGCTCATGTTAGGATGATATTCTCCTCCTGTTCCTAATGGACTATAAGAGCGCCTAAGGGTCATTGTTAGGGCCTCTCTCTTCATCTCGTCTAAAATGAACGAGGCCTTCGGCTTTGCTCATGTTAGGATGAGGTTCTCCTCTTGTTCCTAACGGGCTGTAGGGGCACATAAGGGCTATTGTCAGGGCCTCTTCCCTCATCTCATCTAAAATGAATGAGGCTTTCAACTTTGCTCACGTTAGGATGAGGTTCTCCTCCTATTCCTGATGGGCTGTAGGGGCGCATAAGGGCCATTGTCAAGGCCTCTCTCCTCATCTCATCTAAAATGAGTGAGGTCTTTGACTTTGCTCATATTAGGATGAGGTTCTCCTCCTGTTCCTAACATGGCCACTATTGATTGCATCTTCCTTGTCATCACATAGTTTTTGCATCAAGAAATCATAATATTGAAATAGAGGAGTTTTATTGAAGGAAAATTACTGGTAGTACATCCTCAGATTTTTTGAATTTTAGGGTCGTGGGAGCGTTGTTCCTCCGAGCTCCTTCAAGCGATAAGTTCCAGACTGGATGACCTCTTCTACTTCATACGGGCCTTGCTAATTTGGGGTAAGCTTCTCCTGGCTTTGAGGCTGAGAGATGGTGGCTCGCTGAAGCACTAAGTCCCCCACTCTGAACGTTTTACCTCTGACTTTGGAATTATAGTATCGGGCCACCCTTCGTCTGTAGGCCACCATCCGAACCTGGGCTTCCTCTCTTTTTTCTTTTAGAAGATCGAGGTTGACTCTGAGGTCCAGTGAGCTACACTGCTCATCGAAGGCCACAACTCATGCTAATGGAAGCTTAAGCTCGATTGGGATGACTGCCTCCATTCCAAAAGCCAAGGCAAACGGTGTTTCCCCAGTCGATAGCCTTTGAGTAGTTCGGTATGCCCAGAGAATGTGGTAGAGTTCATCCGCCTAGGCCTTCTTTGCCCTATCGAGTCTTGTCTTGATGCCTTGCAGCAGGGTCTGGTTGGTCACTTTAGCTTCCCCATTTGCCTATGGATGAGCTACCGACGTAAAGTGATGGGAGATATTTAGATCTTCATAGAACTCAGCAAATCTCATCCCCGTGAACTATCACCCGTTATCTGTTATGAGGGTTCAGGGCAGATCGAACTAACAGACGATTGACTTTCAAACGAAGTTCTGTACCTTGGTCTCGACAATTTTTGTGAGTGGTTCAACTTCAACCCATTTGGTGAAGTAGTCGATCGCGACTAGGAGGAACTTTCGTTGTTCGGATGCCGTTAGGAAAGGGCCAAGTATATCCATTCTCCACTGCGCAAATGGCCAAGGTGTGCTCAGTAGAGTAAGCTCGGAGGTCGGCTATCTTTGTATGTTTGCATTTTTCTGACAGTGGTCATATTTCTTGACATACTCCATGGAATCGTGGTGCAAGGTCAGCCAATAGTACCCTTGCCAAAGTAGTATTTGTGACAGGGATCTGGCTCCTATATGACTTCCATAAATTTTTTTGTGCACTTTCCATAATGCAAAGTTGGCTTCTGAAGGTCGGAGATATCTCAGCAGTGGTAGCGAATATGACCTCTTATACAACTTGCCCTCATACAAAACGTACCGAAAGGCTTGATTCCTAAGTTTTTGAGCTTCTTTCGGATCATGAGGAAGAACTTCTTCTTTGAGATAGGCAACTAACAAGTTGATCCAGCTCGGCTCGAGCTCCATCTGCATAACGAACTATGATCCTTTGAGCTTGGGTATTTTAGAGTTTCAAAAAATACTTCTTTGAGTAGTTTTGCTGGGGCTGAAGTAGCTAATTTAGAGAGGAGGTTGGCTCTTGTATTTTCTACCCTTGGAACCTATCGATTGCCAAAATTGCCAAAGGTCGAAGTCAAATCCTTCACTTTCTCGAGGTATTTCATCATACTTTTCTTCCGTGCTTCATACTTGCTACTAACTTGGCCGACTACCAATTGGAAATCACTGTAAACTTGAAGCTGATCTTCTTTTAACTCTTCCGCTATTTTTAATCCGACGATCAGTGCTTCATATTCGGCTCTATTATTAGTTGCAGGAAATTCGATGAAGAAAAATCCTGATTTTCCAGACCAGGTTCATTAAGATTTGATTGGATCAAGAGATATATTTTAAAATTTTTTTCTTTGATCCAGATCAGATCTGGGATGTTTTAGATCTGATCTTTATTATTTTAATAATTAAAATAAAATCTAGATAAATTAAATCAAATTTAATTTACCTTGATGTAGGGTAATCCTATTATTCGTTGATGATCCTGTAAGCAGTGGAAGGTTCTGGATTTAGCCATGCAAGTGCCTAGCCTCTACTGGTATCCACTCAGGCTGGATCTGAAGATCCTCTTCTTCTCTATCACGTCTCCAAAAATTAGATCTGAATCTGATTTGGAGGATCTTCAAAACACCTTTCGAAGATCTGCAGTTGTCCTTTGCAGCAGTGCAACCTTCTAGCTTTCTGTCGCCTTTCTCTCATCTAGATTGCACCAACTAAGATCCCAAACTCCTTTGGGCGTGGAGAGGAGAGGAAGAAGGTAGACTTGGTGTGGAGGAGGAGAGGAGAGCAAGCCTTGGGGCATGGAGAATTCAATTGATTTTTGATACTCCTTGAGTTGGGTGCAGGGTCTTATTTATAGACTATGCGTGATTCCAACTCCTGTTCTTCCCAACCAATCACAACCCTTTGCAAAATCAGATCTAAATCTGATTGATGGGAATAGAATCCCTTGGATTCCTTCTTAGATGGTGCCTAAGACCAATCAAACTTGGTTCTTAGGAGAAGTCTAACCGAAATCCAAAAAGGAGATTGAGTCCCTATCCAACAGGGACTCTTGGGCACCTCTTGCTTGGGCACGCGCCAAGGGTGACGTGCGCCCTCCTCCTTACCAGATTCTGGCAGGGGGACAGGCCCCCACCAGCTCTCCAATAGGTGCACGACATGTGGACAGAAGTCAAAGTATCAATGGTTAACATTTGACCAGTCAAAGGTCAACTTTTGACCAAAGTCAAAGGACGAGAAATGGCAGATGACCAAAATGAAGGAAAATTCTGATTTTCCAGACCAGATTCGTTCAGATCTGATCGGATCAAGAAATATATTTCAAAATTTTTTTTTTTTGATCCATAATCAAATCTGGAATGTTTCAGATTTAATTCTTATTATTCTAATAATTAAAATAAAATCTAGATAAATTAAATCAATTTTAATTTACCTTGATGTAGGATAATCTTATTACCCATTGATGATCCTATAAGTAGTGGAAGGTTCTGGATCTAGCCACGCAAGTGCTTGGCCTCTACCGGTATCCACTTGGCTCGGATCTAGAGATCCTCTTCTTCTCTATCACATCTCCAAAAATCAGATCTGGATCTAATTTGGAGGATCTTCAAAACACCTTTTGAGGATTAGCAGTTGTCCTTTGCAGCAGCGCAGCCTATTAGCTTTCTATCGCCTTTCTCTCATCTGGATTGCACCAACTAAGATCCCAAACTCCTTTGGGCATGGAGAGGGGAGGAAGAAGATGGACTTGGCATGGAGGAGAGGAGAGGCAGCCTTGGGGCATGGAGAATTGTATTTCAGATACTCCTTGAGTTGGGCGCAGGGTCTTATTTATAGACTATGCGTGATCCAACTCCTCTTCTTTCCAACCAATCACAACTCTTTGTGAAATCAGATCTAAATCTGATTGGTGGGAATAGAATCCCTTTGATTCCTCCTTAGATGGTGCCTAAGACCAGTCAAACTTGGTTCTTAGGAGAAGTCTAACCGAAATCCAAAAAGAAGATGGAGTCCTTGTCCAACAGGGACTCCTGGGTGCCTCCTGCTTGGGCACACGCTAAGGGTGGCGTGCGTGCTTCTCCTTACCAGGTTCTGGTAGGGGGACAAGCCCCCACCATCTCTATAGGTGTGCGACATGTGGACAGAAGTCAAAGTGTCAATGGTTAATATTTGACCAGTCAAAGGTCAACTTTTGACCAAAGTTAAAGGACGAGAAATGGCAGGTGACCAAAATGAAGGAAAATTCTGATTTTCCAAACCAGATTCGTTCAGATCTGATTGGATCAAAAAATATATTTTAAAAATTTTTCTCTTTGATCCATAATCAGATCTGGGATGTTTTAGATCTGATTCTTATTATTCTAATAATTAAAATAAAATCTAGATAAATTAAATCAAATTTAATTTACCTTGATGTAGGATAATCCTATTACCCACTGATGATCTTATAAGCAGTGGAAGGTTTTGGATCTAGCCACACAAGTGCCTGGTCTCTATTGGTATCCACTCAGGTTGGATCTAGAGATCCTCTTCCTCTCTATCATGTCTCCAAAAATTAGATCTGGATCTAATTTGGAGGATCTTCAAAACACCTTTTGAAGATTAGCAGTTGTCCTTTACAGCAGCACAGCCTTCTAGCTTTCTGTCACCTTTCTCTCATCTGGATTGCACCAACTAAGATCCCAAACTCCTTTAGGCATGGAGAGGAGAGGAAGAAGATGGACTTGGCATGGAGGAGGAGAGGAGAGGCAGCCTTAGGGCATGGAGAATTGTATTTTAGATACTCCTTGAGTTGGGCGCAGGGTCTTATTTATAGACTATGCATGATCCAACTCCTCTTCTTCCCAACCAATCACAACTCTTTGTGAAATCAAATCTAAATCTGATTAGTGAGAATAGAGTCCCTTGGATTCCTCCTTAGATGGTGCCTAAGATCAGTCAAACATAGCTTTTAGGAGAAGTCTAATCGAAATCCAAAAAGGAGATGGAGTCCCTGTCCAATAGGGACTCCTGGGTGCCTTCTGCTTGGGCACACGCCAAGGGTGGCATGCGCCCTCCTCCTTGCCAGGTTCTGATAGGGGGACAAGCCCCCACCAGCTCTCCAATAGATGCATGACACGTGGACAGAAGTCAAAGTGTCAATGATCAATATTTGACCAGTCAAAGGTCAACTTTTGACCAAAGTCAAAGGACGAGAAATGGCAGGTGACCAAAAATGGTAGGTATTGTCTTACAAAATAAGACAACCCTTTTCTGACTTGGACAGGCTCCAGTCAGACCAGGTGAAGGCCTTTGAATGAGCACAAACTCCTTTGGCTCAGTAAGGATAACTATTTATGATAGTAGAAGAAGAACGTTAGGTTCAATCGAGTGTTAGTACGATTTTCTTGAACCTAATTGAATCTCATTCAGATCAATTGAACTGGATCAATTCAATTGATGATCACCAGATTCAAACCCTTGTTTGTGTGACCCAGTTAGGTTCAGTTCTATATGGTAATGGGATATGTCATGATCTCTATCATCGACATCATCGAAACTTCTTTCGATGGATCAGAACTCTTCTGATTCGAACAACTAGAATGATTGATCATCTAAATCATTCTAATTGCTCCCAAAATCCACCAGTGACACCTAGCAGTATATGGTGGCAACCCATCAGAGCTGAATGCGAACCTCTTGGTGCAGCTACCTGTGTGATTAAGTTCTTCTATCTTGAGCCCCGATCATATTAGGGTTTAAGGTGAACTCGTCAAACCCTAGTCTCTGTCATATGATGTAATCATTTGATTCAAGTCCAATGTGAAAACCTAAATAGAAACTCTTTCTATTATTTCACTCTGCCATGGCCATGGGCTTCTGACTTGATTCTCATGATCATCATAGGGCTGCTCCTCTACCATCGAGGTAGATAGATTCCATCTTGATGCAATCCAGTTCCTATAATGAACATGCTATAGCCAACATACACCTTAGGGTTCCGTATGGCTAGGAGACCGAGTAATGGTGTAGTCAAACTATAACACCCTCAAGGTGAACTACCGATGCACCTCAGGTCAAAGAACCAGATACACCACTGCAGCATCGAGTCAGTCATTGACGAGAAGGTAGACTCCTAATGACTACTCGAGGTGGTCACGCTCAGTGCCCTCATTCTTTAATGAGTACCTGTACTCTTGCTTCGGTGTCTCCACACCATAGACTCAAGACTCATCTACTAAAGAGAAGCGATTGTGCACCAACCTTCCAGATCAATCACCATCCTTGTGATGATCCTATGGTCGAAAGCATTTTATGAGTTAATAAAGATTATTCATGTCTTAAATTTTCAACTCTTGAAAATATGAATTATCATTATCATTAACTCAAAGGATGTATCACAGACACTAAATACACATATGTGATAGAAAATAACCTATTTTATTGATAATAGTCAAAATTATAATTTTGCCCCTAGAAGTGTATTACAAGTATCAGCTAATTCAGGCTTCTAGGGCACGCATATCTAACATTCTCCCACTTATCCTAAAGCCAATTGGCTACAAGTCTAAGTCACATCTTCTCAAGGTGGGCTTCGAATTTCTGTTGGCCCAATGGTTTTGTTAGTAGGTTTGCCGTACTATCTGTGGAGTTGACTCTATTGACCTCGACGTAACCCTTCTCACAGTAATCATGGATGAGGTGGTATCGCCGCTCAATATGCTTTAATTTTTGTTGAGAACTCGGCTCCTTAGCAATGGCTATGGCGCCATTGTTGTCGCAGTATAGAGGAATGGCATCTGATGGCATTACTCCAATTTCTGTAGCAAACTTCTTGTACCAAAATGCTTCCTTCGCAGCCTCTGATGCAGTGATATATTCTGCTTCCATGGTGGAATCTGCTATCACGGTTTGCTTAGAACTCTTTCAGCTGACAGCACCACCATTGCATACAAACAGACTTCCAAATGTTGACTTTCGATCATCTACATCGGACATAAAATCTGAGTTTGTGTATTTCTGGACATGGAGTTCTCCGTTACCAAAGACCAACATCATATCCTTAGTTCTTCTTAAGTACTTAAGGATACATTTCATAGAAGTCCAGTGTTCTTCACCTGGATTTGACTGATATCTGCTTGTGACATTCACAGCATGGGCTATATCAGGTTGTGTACATAGCATGGCATACATGAGGCTCCCTATTGTAGAAGCATAAGGGATCTTGCTCATGCATTCTATTTCCTCAGGTGTGCTAGGGCACATCTTCCTAGAAAGATGAATACCATGTCTAAAGCGTATTAATCCCCTCTTAGAGTTTTCCATACTAAACCTCTTTAGTACTTTTTCTATGTACATCTTCTGTGAAAGTCTTAGCATCCTATTCGGTCTATCCCTATAGACCTTAATTCCTAGAATAAAGGATGCTTCACCTAGATCTTTCATGGAGAATTCCTTGGACAACCATAATTTGACTATCGTCATCATGGGAATATCATTTCCAATATGGAAGATGTCATCCACGTATAATACGAGGAAGACAACAGCGCTCCCACTGACCTTTTTGAAGACACACTATTCCTCTTCATTTTTGATGAAACCAAATATTTTGATCACATCATTGAAATGAGTGTTCTAGCTCCAAGATGCTTGCTTAAGTCCATATGTGGACCTTTGCAGCTTGCAAACCTTATGATCAGTATCACTGGATGTGAAACCTAGTGGCTATTCCATATAGATATCTTCCTCAAGATATCCATTCAAGAATGCCGTTTTCACATCCACTTGCCATATTTTATAATCGAAATAGGCTGCAACGGCAAGCAATGTACGGATGGATTTTAGCATAGCCACTGGGGAAAAGGTATCCTGATAGTCAATGCCTTCACGTTGACTATAACCTTTTGCCACTAGTCTAGCCTTGAATGTCTCCACATTCCCATCTGCACCAATCTTTCTCTTGAAGATCCATTTACACCCAATAGGTACTATACCTTCTAGTGGATCTACCAAGGTCCAGACTTGGTTTGAGTGCATCGAGTCAATTTCTGACTGCATTGCCTCTAGCCATTTCTCAGAGTCGATATCTGATATTACCTCACTGACTCGAAAGTCAATGGACTCAATAGCCCATTTTTCTCTAATTTGTTGATCCTATCTTCTGCTATATGACCTAATCTCAGGTGCCATAGATACCTATCATTTGGACTACCCCTAGGTCGTTTGGTGTTCACATTTTGCTCGATAGTTAGAACAGATACATCAATATGTAACTGATAAAGAACGTTAATAAGGAAACCATTTGTAATTTTATTTCCTTCATAAAGAATGTTACAATGGTCCTTAAAGAAGGTGATCACATAGCCTTCTAGTGCTAAGCATGAAACAGAAATCAAATTTCTGCTAGCTATAGGCACATAATAACAGTCTTTCAAAACTAAGTCTAAATCAGATGGTAATCGAAGAGGGTATGTTCAAACCACCACTGCAGCAACTCTTGCTCCATTATCGATGCGTAGATCATGTCTCCATCCCTCAGCCTCCTGCTATCCTCAAGACCCTATATGGAAGTGCACAGATGAGAACTAGAACCAGAGTCAAGCACCCAACTGGATGCAGAAAAAATCGTAAGGTTAGACTCAATAATGAGCATACCTCCAGAAGGACCTTCCTTCTTGTTCTTCAGGATGGCCAGGTAAGTAGGGCAGTTCCGCTTCTAGTGGCCGTCGCTGTTGCAATGGAAACACTTTCCTTTAGCATCGGCTTTCATCTTCAGCTCTGCCTTCTTCTTCTTTCCTCCTTCCACCTTCTACTTTTTTATAGCTTTCTTTTTTTTTTTCCATAAGACTTTCTTTTGGAAGAAGTTCGTTCCATAGCAAGAACTGAGCCTTTAGAACCTTTCATAGAAAGCTCAGCGATGACCAGCATATTCATTAATTTGGCCAAGAAATTTTGAAGTTTATGCATGTGGTAATTCATGATGAATTGCCCATATGCATTAGTCAAGAATTACAAAATAATATCGTTCTGTAGATCCAAGTCTAACTTCACACCGAGCTTCTCAAGCTCTTCCATGTTCTTGATCATCATCAGACAGTGACTTAGACTAACTGCCCATCATGCATCTTAGCCTTAAAAAGTCATTTTATGACTTGATAGTTGGTTGCACGACTCTGTTCACCAAACATCTCCTATAGAAGAGCCAACATTTGGCAAGCAGTCCCGATATCTTCATGTTGGCATTGGAGCTCATCAGACATCGAGCCCAACATGTAATATCTGATCTTATTATCTTCATCTATCCATTTTTTAGAGATGCTCTCTGTTCAGTGGATGGATTTGCTGATAAGGTGGGAGGGTCCTGGTCTAATACGTGGGTTAACTTCTTGAAATCCAAAATGATTTTGTAGTTTCTGAGCCAATCTTTATAATTGGGTTCAGTCAGTCTATGTGTGTCTAGGATACCTGCTAATGGGTTGGATGCAGACATTTTTCTGTAGAGAATCAAAGATTCTAATTAGATACTATAATTATGACTTGACCAATTTGTTTAGAAATTTTATTTTTAAACAAATTAGCTCTCCACTATTTTCTCGGATCCCTACACTCCCTCTGTAGAGATGCAAAAATCTCCATGATTAATGATTTCTAGTGGGTGGTGCGGTCTCACCAACTGACTCATCACCTCACCTAACAGTTATTGGTGATGGGTTAGCCAATGAGTGAACAACTCTTATTCAATGATTCTCTAATCATGGTGCACCCAAACTTGGTCTCTAATTCATGAATCTCACCGTATCCGGAATATTGATCCACTCCTTAGTTAAGTCAGACCCACCATTTGCACAGACTGGATTCCTAATTGAGTCTCTCACCGTATCCGAAATATTGAGCCCAACTCATCCTCCAGCCCATAGCATCCAATGCCTAATAGACATGGTTGCATCTTTCCGGTGCAACTGAGCCACTGTATCCAGTCGAGAATAATCAACCCCGAAGGGCCCGCACATCTACAATGGTGGAAGACCTCAGACTTAATCTTTTCTTAGGGAGAATTGATTCAGGTCTCATTAAACTAGACTTATCATAGTCATAACAATTATGACTAACCTAGTGGCATGGGTTAGCTCGGATTATTGACCACCTCAAATCAGAACTGAGTCAATAGATATGGCTAGGTAAGTGAGACCGGTGGAAGGGATATGCCATTAACTCGTACAAGAATGCATTCAGGTCGAGTAGCTCCCAATTAAAAATCCAGTCGAGTCATATGTGCCAAACTTACCTTAGACACCAAATTGTTGAGCCAGAACCAATTGGGTTAGCCTACAATCCAGACTCTAACCTCTGAGCCTAATTAGGTCTTGCTTGATCGTGACTCGATCTTGACCCAGACTTAATCCTATTAGGCTGGTCAATTTAAGCATTGTTGATCCCATCTAACCAACTCTTGATTCGGTTTGATCAACCGCTTAGACCTAATTGAGCTACCCAAGCCCGAACCCAGTATTATGAATATGTCTTAGATCTAAAATTCTTAATTTTAGACCTAATTAATATTTCATAATCTTAATTTTTAATTAAGTAGGGTTCATAAACAAAATATGCACAATAAATCCTAGGGTTTCAGGATCTAGGGTTTTGCAGAAAGTAAGTTTTGGGTTTCTGATTAAGGACGAATGCGCAGCACCCCTACACGTCATAAGAACACCCCATCGGCTAGAAGGAGAGGGCCTTTAAACCCTTCTTCGTTCTTATGACTGGACGGCCAAGAGGAACGCCTTAATCAAGAACATGTAATACTACAAAATAATTTTAGATCTATATCATATATCTCATATACAAATTAGATCTAATCATGGCATATTTTGCATACATCTCATGTATCGAATCATGCATATTTTTAGATCTAAATTATCTCATAATAATCTAAAAAATTAGATTTAAATTGATCTTATCAAAATAAACTCTAATCTAGACAACTATGTAGAACTATTCTACAACTAGTCTAGACATGCATCAATCATATCTCATATGATGTTCAAAATTAAATAATTTTTATTTACTATTTTTTAGATATTATTATAATAATTATAATATCAAAAAATAGTAAATAAATAGATCTAAAATATGATTTAATCAAATTAAATTATAAACATGCAAGACTATTCTATAGAACTATTCTATTTTAGAACTAGTCATGCATATTTTCTAATCTTAGATCCAAATCATTTAATTTTAATTTTTTCTAATTTTAGATCTGATCACATCTCATGTGACATCTAAAATCACTTATTTTTTGAATTAAAATAAATTTAAAATTAGATCTAAACACTTTAGAACCTTGGCTCTGATACCAATTGAAGGAAAAATCCTAATTTCTCGGATCAGGTTCGTTCAGATCTGATCGGATCAAGAGATATATTTCAAAAATTTTTCTTTGATCCTAATTAGATCTAGGATGTTTTAGATCTGATTTTTATTATTCTAATAATTAAAAAAAAATCTAGATAAATTAAATCAAATTTAATTTACCTTGATTTAGGGTAATCTATTACCGTTGATGATCCTGTAAGCAGTGAAAGGTTTCTGGATCTAGCCACCAAGTGCCTAGTCTCTATCGGTATCCACTCAGGCTGGATCTAGAGATCCTCTTCTTCTCTATCATGTCTCCAAAATTAGATCTGAATCTGATTTGAGGAGGATCTTCAAAACACCTTTTGAAGATCTAGCAGTTGTCCTTTGCAGCAGCAGCCTTCTAGCTTTCTGTCGCCTTTCTTCATCTTGGATTGCACCAACTAAGATCCCAAACTCTTTGGGCATGGAGAGGAGAGAAAGAAGGTGGACTTGGCAATGGAGGAGGAGAGGAGGCCAGCCTTGGGGCATGGAGGATTCAATTGATTTCAGATACTGCTTGAGTTGGGCGTAGGATCTTATTTATAGACTATGCGTGATCTAACTCCTCTTCTTCCCAACAATCACAATTCTTTGTGAAATTCAGATCTAATCTCGATTAGTGAGAATAGAGTCCCTTGGATTCCTCCTTAGATGTGCCTAAAACAGTCAAACTTGTTCTTAGGAGAAGTCTAATTAGAATCCAAAAAGGAGATGGAGTCCCTATCCAACAGGGACTCTTGGGCACCTCCTGCTTGGGCACACGCCAAGGGTGGCATTCGCCCTCCTCCTTACCAGATTCTGGTAGGGGGACAAGCCCCCACCAGCTCTCCAATAGGTGCGTGATACGTAGACAGAAGTCAAAGTATCAATGGTCAACATTTGACCAGTCAAAGGTCAACTTTTGATCAAAGTCAAAGGACGAGAAATGGCAGGTGATAAAAAATGGTAGGTATTATCTTACAAAATAAGACAACCCTTTTTTGATCTGGACAGGCTTCAGTCAAACCAGATGAAGGCCTCTGAATGAGCACAAACTCCTTTGGCTCAGTAAGGACAACTATTTATGATAGCAGAAGAAGAACTTTAGGTTCAATTGAGTGCTAGTATGATTTTCTTGAACCTAATTGAATCTCATTCAGATCAATTGAATTGGATTAGTTCAATTGATGATCACCAGATTCAAACTCTTATTTGTATGATCCAGTTAGGTTTAGTTCTGTATGGTAATGGGATATGTCCTAATCTCTATCATCGACATCACCAAAACTCCTTTCGATGGATCAGAACTTTTCTGATTCGAACAGCTAAAATGATCGATCATTTAAATCATTCTAATTGCTTCCAAAATCCACCAGTGACACCTAGTAGTATATGGTAGTAACCCATCAAAGCTGAATGCAAACCTCTTGGTGCAGCTATCTGTGTGATTAAGTTCTTCTATCTTGAGCCCCGATCAGATTAGGGTTTAGGTGAACTCGTCAAACCCTAGTCTCTATCATATGATGTAATCATTCAATTCAAGTCCGACATGAAACCTAAATAGAAACTCTTTCTATTATTTCACTCTGCCATGTCCATGGGCTTCTGGACTTGATTCTCATGATCATCATAGGGCTGCTCCTCTACCACTGAGGTAGATAGATTCCATCTTGATGCAATACAGTTCCTACAATGAACATGTCATAGCCAACATACACCTTAGGGTTTCATATGGCTAGGCGATCGAGTTACGGTGTGTCAAACTATAACACCCTCAAGGTGAACTACCGATACACCTCAGGTCAAAGAACCAGACACACCACTGTAGCATCGAGTCAGTCATTGACGAGAAGGTAGACTTCCTAATGACTACTCGAGGTGGTCACGGTCAGTGCCCTCGTTCTTTAACGAGTATCTATACTCTCACTCCGGTGTCTCCACACCGTAGACTCAAGATTCATATACTAAAGAGAAGCGATTGTACACCAACCTTCCAGATCAATCACCATCCTCATGATGATCCTTTGGTTGGGAGCATTTTATGAGTTAATAATGATTTTTCATGTCTTAAATTTTCAACTCTTAAAAATATGAATTATCATTATCATTAACTCAAAGGATGTATCACAGATACTAAATACACATATGTGATAGAAAATAACCCATTTTATTGATAATAGTCAAAATTATAATTTTGCCCCTAGAAGTGTATTACAAGTGTCAGCCAATTCTTGCTTCTAGGGCACTTATATCTAACATTCGAAGCATAGCGCGTACTCAGCGACGACTTCCTCGGGGTTGACTAATACTAATCCCACACCTGCTCCAGCGGAGTTAGGTGAACCATCCATGTATAAGGCCCAAAAACCATCGAAAAGGTTGGCACTTTCTTCGGGGAGGCTTGGTTGCAATCATGGGATGCCGGTCTCACTCTGTTCATGCTTGGCTTCATCTGGAATGGTGCATTCAACTATAAAGTTGGCCATTGCCTGAGCCTTGATCGTCGATCGAGATTGGTAGTTGATGTCAAACTCTGTTAATTCAATGGCCCATTTTGCAACTCTTTCAGAAGCATCCATTTGATGAAGGATTGCTTTGATCGGCTGGTCAGTGAGAAGCATTATAGCATGTCCTTGGAGGTAAGATCGAAGTCTTCTTGCTGCAATCAGAAGAGCATAAGTTAATTTTTTCAACTTTGTATACCTAGTTTCAGCATCCCTTAGGATCTGACTTATGTAGTAGACTGGTCATTGCACTTTCACCTCTTCTTTGATTAGGACTGCTACCAGCACCGCAAGGAAGATCGTGAGGTAGAGAAATAGCTCCTCTCTGAATTCGAGTTTGGCTAGTAGGGGGGCGAGTTGAGGTAGTTCTTGAGCTCATCGAATGCTTTTTGGCATTTCTGAGTCCAGTGAAAATCTTTCAATTTTTTGAGGATTTGGAAGAAGGGCATGCAGCATTTGGCCGACCTCGAGATAAAATAACTCAAGGATGCCACCTTCTCAGTCAAACATTGAACTTTCTTGATGGACTTTAGAGTGGTCATCTTCTAGATAGCTCGAATTTTCTCCTGGTTGGCCTCGATTCCTCATCTCAAGATCATGAATCCCAAAAATTTTTTTGAGGCTACTCCAAAGATACACTTGGTTGGGTTTAGCTTCATCTTGTATTTTCTGAGTGCATCGAAAGCCTCTTCAAGATTGGCAACATGATTGACAATCTCTCAACTTTTGACCAGCATGTCGTCGACGTAAACCTCCATATTATGGCTGATCTACTTCTTGAAGACTTTATTGATCAAGTATTGATAAGTCGTGCCTACATTTTTAAGCCTGAAGGGCATGATCTTATAATAGTAAAGACCATAGTTAGTAATAAAAGCAGTCTTCTCCTCGTCCTCTGGTGCCATTCGAATTTGGTTATAGCTAGAGAAGACGTCCATGAAGGTGAGGAGCTCGTAGCCTGAAGTTGCATCCACTAGTTGATCGATTCTGGGCAAAGGATATCTACCTTTTGGACAGACTTTGTTAAGCTTCTTAAAGTCGATGGACATCCTCCACTTGCTATTGGTCTTCTTGACCAGGACCACATTAGAGACCCAAGTTGGGTACCTAACTTCTTGGATAAATTCGGCATTGAGAAGCTTGTCGACTTCTTTTACTATTATCTTCTGCCTTTCTGGCACATGATCTCGAACTCTTTCTTTCATTGATCGATACTTGGGGTTAACAGCCAATCGATGTTCCATAACCTCAACGTCAATCCCAAGCATATCCGTCAGAACCTAGGCGAAGACGTCGATATTCCTTCGTAAGAAGATGATGAGCTGTTCCTAAACTTCATCTTTTAGATTGGAGCTAATTTGTACCGTATGCTTTGCATTTTCGTTATTCAGGGGGATGGCCACAACATCTTCTATGGGCTTGCCCTGTTCTTCGGCAAGGTCATCACGGGCATCTAGTCCGTCAATGGGATAAGGGTCAGACCATTCTTTCTTTTACAAAGAAATTGAGTAGCAGTGCCTTGCCAGAGCTTGATTTGCCCTGACCTCTTCGATCCTATAACTTGTCGGAAACTTCATCTTCAAATAATAAGTTGACACCACCATCCGAAGTGCATTTAGATTGGATCGACCGAGAATTGCATTCTAAGTGGAGGGAGCTTTTACTACCAGAAAATCCACCTATGCTCTGAATTATTTTGGATATTGCCCTGCGACCACAGCTAGAGTCATTACACCTTCAACTGGTACTACAGCATCAGCGAAGCCTACTAGTGGAGAATTTATTGGTCCTAGCCGACTATGGGATATCGACATTTTGGAGAAAGCATCATAAAACAAGATGTCAGCCGAACTTTCATTATCAACTAGGACACGACGTACATCATAGTCTGCTATATTTAAAGAGATTATAACCATATCATTGTATGAAAACTGTACTCCCCGTGCATCTACCTCAGTGAAGGTTATGGATTCTTCAGTCCTCCATCTCTTCACCGACCCCTCAGATCCGTTGGCCTCTTCTCGCCAAAGTCCCCTAGAGATAGTGTTGATGATGTCGAGAGGTGGCTGATCTCTTAGTTGTTCCTTCCTCCTTGGTGGTTTTGGCTGTAGTAGTGCCCTCGATCAATCTTTCCTTGCTTTAGGTCGGCATCTGAGGAATCGACCTAGTCAGCCTCTTTTGATGAGCTCCTCGATCTCATCTTGGAGCTGAATGCATTCTTCAGTATCATGGCCATGGTTACGATGAGAAGGGCAGTATTTGCTAGGATTGCACTTGCCAGGATCAGTGTGCACCCTTTCAGACCTCGATAGTTGCTCCTTGATCTCCATCAATACTTGCATTTTGGGGGCATTAAGGGGGCCATAGTTGTGAAACCTTTTAGGAGGAGAAATTCTTCACACCCTTCCATCGGAGCTTCTTTGATGATGAGCTCGAGAAAGAGTTCGGGCTCACTTGCACTTGGGGGAGTCCGTGAGCACGGCCGAACTTTATTTGGCCCTCCATCAGCCATGGGTTTACTAGACTCATCCACCTGCCGCTCTCCGCTGCTCCCTCATCTCTCAATTTGAAGGCTTCTTCCACTTGAGTATATCCTTCAGCCCAAGCTAATAGATCGATAAAATTCTTGGGGTACTTCTTCTCCAGGAGAACAGCAAATCATTCTTTTGAAGACTGCCCTTGAGTGCGGCTATTGTAATAGACTGATCCAGGTTTCGGACCTCCAATGCAATAGCATTAAATTGAGTGACATAAGTCTGGATAGATTCTTCCTTCTTCTACTTGATATTCATCAGAAAATCTGAACCTCGATGAGGACGTCGGCTGCTGATAAAGTGAGTTGCAAATCGATGGCTCATCTGATCGAAGAAAATGATGGTATCCGATTTGAGTGCTGAGTACCAATTTTTGATGGCTTCCTTAAGGGTAGATGGGAACGTCTAGCATAAAATGGCATCTAGCATGCCGTAGAGCAACATCATTATCTGAAAAGCCTCTAGATGGTCGACCAGATCGGTGGTTCCATCGTAACTCTCAAACTATGGGAGCTTGAAGTTCGACGGTATTGGTTCCTACATAATCCTCTGAGAAAAAGAAGGATCAGTGCAAATATCTTTACTGTACAAGGAGGGAGTATGGTCGAGTTTTTCAATTCACCAGCTCATTTTTAGGAGCTTTTGATCCAGGAGATCTTCACGATCATTGATCTCTAAAATTTTCTGGTGGAACGGGTGCAAGGCTCCCCCTGGGTCGAGTCATAGTTCGAGCAAGGGTTCTCCACCCTCTGCTTCCCCCATTTGGAGGTCACCAATCGGCTAGCCTAAGATGGCCATCCCCAGACTGGATCATGGGACTCTAGAGAAGCCTGCTCTGACCGAATCGGCATCAGGGCCTGTCGATGTATGGCCTACACCACCTCCATGAATCATGAACCTACTGGACCAGTAGGTTAAACTACTCTGCATCAACCATGGCTGTAGGTGGAGCTTAAGTTGCTAGAGCTAAAGCAGAAGTGGATAGGTCTGGATGGGATCTGACTGCAGAGGTCATTAATCATTGAGTCAAAGCTTTTTTGGGAGGCATTTTTTTCCAAAGAACTCTACAGAGGAAGAAGAGAGATCATTGCTGAGCACTCCTTTAAGAATAAGAGAACCTTAGGAATAGAGGCTCTTCCTCTAGTGCTAATCCTGCTGGTGTAAAATTTGGTCAACATCGGATCGAGCTGGAGTTGAGGAAGAAGAGGCCGCCATCGATGACCTGCAAAATAAAGTTCCATCCAGAATCGATGGTGGTGGCTCTGATAGGACCCTCCGATATCAAGTCAGCTCTTCTGACCAACAAGAATGAAGTGCTCAGGAAGAAGTTTAGCTCCTGGAGGAACTCAACTAAAGGAGAAGTCCGAAAGGAGTTTAACTCATGGAGGAATCCATCTGAAGGAGAGGTCCGAAAGGAGTTTGGCTCCTGGAGGAATCTATCTGAAGGAGAAGTCTGGAGGGAGTTCGGCTTCTAAAGGTATCTGACTGAAGTAAGAAGTTTAGGGGAGTTTGGCTCTTAGAGGAAATTACGAATTGAAGGAAAGTTCGAAAGGAGTTTGCTCCTTGAAGGAATCCAAACTAAAGGAGAAGTCTGAAAGAAGTTTGGCTCCTAGAGGAATTTCTACGACTGAGATGCACTAGTTATGAGAGAGTGTGGGGTGGCTGGGAGGAATCTGATTAAAGGAGTTCGACGGAAGTTTGGCTGCACCCCAAGACTAGAGGTATCCGACTAAAGGAGAAGTCTGGAAGGAGTTCAACTCTTCGAGGAATTTGACTGAAGAAGAAGTTTAGAGGGAGTTTGGCTCCTGGGAGAATTCGATTAAAGGAGAAGTCCGGAAGGAGTTCGGCTCCTAGAGGAATCCGAGTGAAGGAGAAGTCTAGAAGGAGTTTAGCTCCTGGAGAAATTTGACTGAAGGAGAAATCCAAAGAAAGTTCGGCTCCTAGGGTAATCTGATTGAATGAGAAGTCCGAAAGGAGTTCGGCCGCCAGAGGAGTTCAGCCGCTGAAGGAGTTCGACTGGAGTTCGGTCGCTGAAGAAGTTTGGCTAAGGTTCGGCCGCTAGAGGAGTTCGACTGGGATCCGACCGTTGGAGGAGAATTTTCAATCGAAGCTCTTCTGTGATTATCAGTTGCATTAGGCTAAGCGTCTGACAGGACTTCGATGGAGCGGGGTTTATCCTCAATAATTATTACTGAAACTATTTCAATTACATGAACCAGTTTAGATTAGATCTAAAGTAGTTTTATGTTTATTTTACTTGCATATTAATTATGAATCAAACATGTAACTTGGTTGATAGAACCATGTTGTAAAAATATTTTACAAATATGAAAATCATTTTCGAAAAGCCAAACCCCAACCCTCAGCCCAAAACTTAATTAAGAATTAAGAAGTTGATTGATTAGGATCTAGGATTGTAAATTGAAGATCCTAAGATACAAATCATAACACATTGGGTTAAATGGGTTAGTGGAGATTAGGTCCATTAATTGGATTAGACCTAGGGTTAGATTAAAGAATGGACTTAATTAGAAAATTGACTAAATCTAATCAATTGTTGTCTTAGATTAGGACAAGAATTTCCTAGATCAATTACAATAGTTGTAGTTGGTTAAGTCCATGTCTTTAACAAGATCCAAGATGGACTTGATACTTGGCTATGCGGTCTAACACGAACTATTAGGTTGATCTAATTGAAACTAATTAAACCAATTGGTGTCTAAAGTAAACCAGACCAGTGGATTTTAACTGGCAGCCCACTTACCTAGCCATTTCTGATGGTGTCTAAGACAAGCCTGGCTGACCCATCCACTGATCGAACTTACCTAACCTTTTGGTGAGATTATGTTTTGATCGGATTGCTTGACTATTCGAGCTAACCCATGTCATCTAGGTAAATCAGTTTGACTAATTTAGGTACTCCTAGACCAGCCTATTAATGGTCTCTCTTAAGCTGACTTGGTGAAGTTAGTGGGAGGATCATGACAAGCTGGTTAATCTGACCTACTCACTTTTATAAATAAATTCTCTAAAATTATTAGGTCCCTAAAATAAAATAGTTATATAATAACTGGATCATAGCCTCCCATTAAAGTGGATGATAATGGATCCATCAATTGGATAATCATTGGAGGCCCAAAGGCCTAGTGCTTATCGATTGATGAAATTATCATTCATTATATGATCTCTTGGATACATCTTTCTAAATGGTGGTCAGGTGGGCCAACCAAAGTTGGGCCTAATCATTCATTGGTTGGATGGGCCAAGTATGGTCATGTTAATGGTTGGACCTAACTGGACCCTTTTCTGAGAAGGCCAAAGCCAACTGATCAGGGCCTGGGGCAAAATTTAATTACTAAAAATTATTTGAAGAAATAATTGATTATGAACCTACCCTTAGATGTACATGGGTGAGCCAACTAAAGTTGGGCTTATGTACAGTCTATGTGGATTCTAGTACCCACTAAGAAATTAGGATAATTCTTCGAATTGGAGGTAGAGGCTACCAATTCGAATAAAATAGTGAGAGAAACCTTTTGATTAAAGTCCAAATCTTTAGGTTTAATGAATCAATTACTAATTAGATTTTGATTTTTCTTGGTATAGATATGGCCACTTCTCTATCACTCTAATCATTGTTGGACAATGATAAGTTGGTGGGACCCAACTTTGGTAGCTGGTACCGAAAGTTGAAGATTATCCTAGTGCATGAGTGGATCCTATATGTGCTGACGGATCCTGCACCTGAGAAGCCAGCTGCCAATGCACGTGAAATAGTCAAAGATACTTATCAAAAGTGGCTCAATGATCGAACCATAGTGCGCTGCATTATGCTGGCTGCGATGAGCGATGATTTCAGTCGCAAGTTTGAGACAGCTCAGCCAAACGAAATGCTCCAAGTGTTGGAGGATTCTTTTTACACACCCAATGATATTGAGAGGCACAAGACAAGTTGTGCCATCTTCAATGCCAGAATATGGAATGGTGCCTCCATCACTGATCATGTATTATACATGATCGAGCTGAAAGAGTGCTTGAGCAAGCTCATCTTTTTCTTGCACAAATAACTTGGGAAAGATGCAATACCGAACTCACTACCCAAGTCTTATCTCCAATTCCTTACACATTATAGAATGTCAAAGCCTGAAGTGGACTACCATGGATTATTGGGGTTACTTCAGAACTTTGAGAAGGATCACCAACTCCATAAGGAGTCGGTGAACTTAGTGGGAGGTTCATCTTCTCATTCTCGATCCTTTGGAAAAGAAAAAAGGAACAAGAAGAAGAAAGCCAAGAAGGTGCATGTTCATGCTAGGACACCTATGCAAGCTTAGACCCCAAAAATCAAGCCCGATAAGAGTCCAGCCGAATGCTTCTTTTGCAAGAAGCGGGGGCACTGAAAAAGAAACTGTCCTCAATACATTGCCTTCCTGAACTCGAACAGGCAGAGAAAGAAGCAAGCTATTGTTGGACAAGATATTTATATGATAACTCCTTGAAATTTCTCTGTTTATGATATTACTGACTGGGTATTGGATATCGGTAGCCCTTACCATATTTGTAATTCGTTATAGAGGTTGCAAGTCAGTAGAAAATTCGAGCAAGATGAGAGATTCCTAAACGTTGGAGATGGAAGACCAGTTCTAGTTCTAGCTTTAGGAATTTTGAAACTTATATTTGAATCTCAAATCGTTGTTCTTAGTGATTGTCATTTCTGTCCTAGTTTTTTTTTAAATATCATTTCTATGGGCCTTTTAGTCATGAACAATTATGAAATTTTAATAAAGAAATGAGTTTGTAATGTGATTGCGAATGATGTTTTTGCTTTCTATGGATAATTGAATAATGGTGTATATATATTATCACAACCTAGTAATGTTGTCTATTCTACTAACAAGTATCCTAGATTAGATAGTATATCAGATATCTACTTACGGTACTATAGGCTAGGTCATATATACAAGAACAAGATCAATAGGTTGACTCAGGAGGAAATTTTTGAAGTTAATGATTGTGAATCACTTCCAACTTGTGAGTCCTATCTTTTTAGTAAAATGACCAAGTCATCTTTCACTGAAAAAGATGAGAGAGCCAATGAGCTCTTAGGTCTAGTACATACTGATGTATGTGGACCAATGAGTACAAGTGCCAGAGGTGGATATATCTACTTCATCACTTTCATAGATGATCTATCTAGATATGGATATATCTATCTAATGAAACATAAGTCGGATTCTTTTGAAATGTTCAAATGATTTCGAAGTGAAGTAGAAAAACAAACTAAAAAGAGTATTAAAACTCTTCGGTCTGATCGAGGAGGAGAATATCTTTTTGCTGAGTTTCTCACATATCTAGGAAAGAATGAAATTCTCTCCTAATGGACTTCTCCTGAAATACCACCGCATAATGGTGTGTCTGAAAGGAGGCATCAAACTCTGTTAGACATGGTCTAATCCATGATGGGATTTGCTAGCTTATCGATATTCTTCTGAGGATATGCACTCGAATCGGCTTGTTATCTATTAAATAGGATCTCAAATAAATCTGTAGTTAAAACCCCATATAAGATATGGACAGGACGTAAGCTAGCACTTTCACACCTTAGGATTTGGGGGTGCCCGACTTATGTCAAACGGTTAGCTACAGACAAACTTGGATCTAGGTCTAACAAGTGTACATTCATAGGATACCCAAAAGAGACCAAAGGATACTATTTCTACCATGCTGATGAACAAAAGATGTTCGTCAGCCTTAAGACAACCTTTTTGAAAAAGAAGTTCCTTGATGAAGGAACTATTGCCTCTAAGGTTGAACTTGATGAAGTTCAACAAGTAGAAAGTCCAACATAGAATGTTAAACCTAAGTCGAATTTGATCAGATTAGATTTGAAGCCTAGTAAACTCGCACCATTAAGGCGATTCGGTAGAGTACCCCACCATCCGGATAGATACTATGGATTCTTGGTCCAGGATGGTTATCACATCGAACTCGATGAGATCGATGAGGATCTGATAATTTATACGGATGTGATGCAGAGATCCAACTTTGAGAAATGGCTAGAAGCCATGAGATCCAAAATGGATTCCATAAAGGTCAATAATGTATGGACATTAGTTGACCCACCTGAAGGGATTAAATCCATTAGGTGTAAATGGGTCTTCAAAAGAAAGAGGGGTGCAGATGAAAAGGTGGAGACCTATAAAGCCCGTCTGGTTGTTAAGGGATATCGTCAATATCATGGTATTGACTATGACGAGACGTTCTCCCCTATGGCAATGCTCAAGTCCATTCGGATCATGCTTGCCATTGCTGTCCATCTGGACTATGAGATCTGATAGATAGATGTGAAGATAGTTTTTCTAAATGGAGAGCTGACCAAAGAGATGTATATGATACAACCTGAAGGATTCACATCTATAGATGAGTCCAAGGTGTGCAAGCTTCAGAGATCCATTTATGAATTGAAGTAGGCATCTCAGAGTTGGAACATGCATTTTAATAAAGTGATCAAAATGTATGGCTTCGTTAAGAATGGAGAAGAACCCTGCATTTACAAATGGGCAAATGGTCCAGCAGTGGTATTTCTTATTTTGTACATGGACGATATTCTCTTAATCAGGAATGACATCCCCACACTACAAGGAATAAAAGTCTGGTTGTCATCATAGTTCTCCATGAAGGAATTGGTTGAAGCATCCTACATCCTAGGGATGAAGATCTATAGGGATAGATTTAAAAGGATGCTTGGTTATCCCAATCCACATACATAGAAACTGTGCTAAAGAGGTTCAACATGGAGAATTTCAAAAAAAGGCTATCTTTCAATAGGCCAAAAAATTTTTCTCTCTAAGAAGGATTGTTCGGTAACTCCTGAAGAGAGTGAGCATATGAGTAGAATTCCATATGCTTTGATAGTGGGGTCTATTATGTATGCTATGACATGTACGAGATCAGACGTGGCATACTCACTAGGAGTAGTGAGTAGATACCGATCTAACTCTGGAGAAAATCACTGGAAGATGGTTAAAATCATCCTTAAGTATTTAAGAAATACTAAGAACCAATGGTTGGTTTATGGTGAGTCAGATCTAAAGCTTGTGGGATTTACAGACTTCAGCTTTCAATCTGATCATGATGACAGTAAAAGTGTATCGGATATATCTTTACTCTAAATGATGGAGCCATCTGCTAAAAAATTTCAAGCAGCATATAGTGGCTGACTTTATTTGTGAAGCAGAGTACATGACAGCATCTGATGTAGTAAAGAAAGCTATGTGGCTGAAGAAGTTCATCACCGAGCTCAGAGTAGCACCCTCCATTGATGGTCCAGTCTTACTCTACTATGACAGCATTGGTTCCATTGCTCAAGCAAAGAAATCGAAGGCATGCCAGCGAATAAAGCATATTCTGCATCGCTTTCATTTGGTCTATAAGATCATGGATCATGGTGATGTCGACCTTCAGATGATCGATAGAAAGAAGAACCTAGCCGACCCTTTCACTAAAGCCTTGGTGTTGGTGCAGAATCTGGTCGACGTCGGATTGAGCTGGAGTTGAGGAAGAAGAGATCACCGTCGGTGACCTACAAAATAAAGTTTCATTCGAAGTCGGTGGTAGTGGCTCCGGTAGGACCCTCTGATATCAAGTCAGCTCTTTTGGCCAACAGAAATGGAGTGCTCAGGAAAAAATTTAGCAGGATTTTGGAAAGAAGAAGAAAGCTTAAAGAAAACATATCCAGAGGGTCCCTTTTGTAGACGGAGCCTATAACAAACTAATAGTGACAGCCGTAACCATTCGATAGTGGGCCGCTCGGGACCATGCAGAGTTTGTTATGGAGAGAGGTGTCATCTGTAGCAGACTGATAGTGATAGCCATCACCATCTGATAGTGGGTCGCTCGGGGCCACTATCGCCTATAGCAGACTGATAGTGACAGATGTCACCATCCGATAGTGGAGCGCTCGGGGCTGCTGTCGCCTGCAGCAGACTGATAGTGATAGCCATCACTATCTGATAGCGGGCCACTTGGGGTTGCTATCATCTGTAGTAGACTGATAATGATAGTTGTAACCATCCAGTGGTGGGTTGCTCGGAGCCGCGTGGAGTTTGTTATGGAGAGAGGTGTCCGTTGTCGTGATGTGTCCGTTCGTTGAGATTTAATAGTCGAAGTTTGGAGGAAGTAGGCATTGGTTGGTGAAGAGCTTTGACATATATCAATTTCAGAGGAGTTTGGACTCCTAAAGGGAATACAGCTATAGGGGATCAATCAGGAGGGATGCTAGCTGAAATCTGGAAGTGATCCGCTGGAGGAATCTAGATGAAGTTTGACTGATGGAGAAGTTCAGTAGGAGTTTGACTGATGGAGAAGTCCAATCGAAGGAAAAATCTAAGAAGAGTTTGCCTAAAGAAGAAGTCCAGATGGAGCCTGACTGATGGAGGAGTCTGTCTGAAGGAGAATTCTAAAAGGAGTTCGGTCGCTGGAGGAGTTCGAAAGAAGTTCGACCGTTGGAGGAGTTCGAGAGGGGTTTGACTGCTAGAGGAACCCGACTGAAGGTGAAGGCCGGAAGGAGTTTGGCTACTGGAGGAGTTCGTAAGAAGTTCGACCGTTGGAGGAGTTCGAAAGGGGCTCCATTACTGGAGGAACCCAACTGAAGGCGAAGGTCAGAAGGAGTTCGACCGCTGGAGGAGTCCGAAAGAAGTTTGACTGCTAGAGAAATTCAGAAGGAGTTCGACCGCTTGAGGGGTCCAAAAGGAGTTCGTCTATTAGAGGAGTCCAAAAGGAGTTTGATTGATGGAGAAGTTCGAATGGAGTCTGGCTACTAGAGGAGTCCAAAAGGAGTCCGATTGCTGGAGGAGTCCGAAAGAAGTCCGACTGCTAGAGTAGTTCGAAAGGAGTTCAGCTGTTGGAGGAATTTGACTGAAGGAGAAGTTCAAAAGAAATTCGATAGTTGGAGGAGTTCGAGAGGGGTTCGACCGTGGGAGGAGTTCGGCTGGTGAAGGACTCCGAAAGGGGTTCGGCCACTGGAAGAGTTCGTCTGCTGGAGGAGTTTGGGAGGAGTTCGATCGTTGGAGGAGTTTTGGAGTTGAAGGAGTCCGAGAGGGGTTTGGCCGCTGGAGGGAGAATTCTCGATCGAAGCTCTTTTGTAATTACCAATTACATTACACTAAGTATCAGACTGGACTTCAATGTGAGCGGGGTTTATCTCCAATAATAGTCCTCCTACTCTCGAGTTCAAAATTCGAAGGAAGGGAGCACAAAAAAAGATGATTGCCAAAATTCTTTTTCGGGCTCTGCATCCATTGAGGTTGAGGCTTAGGAGAGATCTTATCTTCTGTTGAAGTTGAAACTCGAAAAAAATCTTATCTCCACTCGAGGATGAAGGAGATCTTATCACCTATTGAGATTGAAGCTCGGGGGAGATCTTATCTCCAGTTGAGGTTGAAGGAGATCTTATCTTTTATTGAAGTTGAAGCTTGGGGGAGATCTTATCTCTAGCCAAGGTTGAAGCTCAAGAGAGATCTTATCTCCATCCGAGGTTGAAGTAGATCCTATCTTCTGTTGAAGTTGAAGCTCGGAGGAGATCTTATCTCCTATTGAAGTTGAAGCTCGGGGGAGATCTTATTTTCAGCTGAGGTTGAAGGAGATCTCATCTCCTATTGAGGTTGAAGCTCGGGGGAGATCTTATCTTTAGCCAAGGTTGAAGTAGATCCTATCTTCTGTTAAAGTTGAAGCTCGAAAGAGATCTTATCTCCAGTCGAGGTTGATGGAGATCTCATCTCTTGTTAAGGTTGAAGCTCGGAGGAGATCTTTTTCTCCAGCCGAGGTTGAAGTAGATCCTATCTCCTATTGAAGTTGAAGCTCGGGGGAGATCTTATCTCCAGCCAAGATTGAAGGAGATCTTATCTCCTATTGAAGTTGAAGCACGGGGAGATCTTATCTCCAGCCAAGGTTGAAGAAGATCTTTTCTTCGGTTGACGTTGAAGCTCGGATGAGATCTTATCTTCAGTCGAGGTTGAAGGAGATCTTATTTTCTATTAAGATTGAAGCTCAGGGGAGATCTTATCTCTAGCTGAGGTTGAAGGAGATCTTATCTTCCATTAAAGTTGAAGCTCAGGGAAGATCTTATCTCCAGCCGAGGTTGAAGGAGATCTTATTTACTATTGAGGTTGAAGCTCGGGAGAGATCTTATCTCCAACCGAGGTTGAAGGAGATCTTATCTTCTGTTGAGATTGAAACTAAAGCGAGATCTTATCTCCAGCGGAGATTGAAGGAGATCTTATCTCCTATTGGGGTTGAAGCTCAGAGGAGATCTTATCTCCAGCCGAGGTTGAAGGAGATGTTATCTTCTATTGAGATTGAAGCTCGGGGGAGATCTTTTTCCTAGCTGAGGTTGAAAGAGATTTTATCTCCTATTGAGGTTGAAGCTCGGGGGAGATCTTATCTCTAGCCAAGGTTGAAGCAGATCCTATCTCCTGTTGAAGTTGAAGCCCGAGGGAGATCTTTTCTCCAACCGAGGTTGAAGAAGATCTTATCTCCTGTTGAGGTTGAAGAAGATCTTATCTCCTATTGAGGTTGAAGCTCGAGGAAGATCTTATTTTTAGTCGAGGTTGAAGGTGATCTTATCTCCTATTGAGGTTGAAGCTCGAGGGAGATCTTATCTCCAGTCGAGATCGAAGGAGATCTTATCTTCTGTTCAGGTTGAAGCTCGAAGGAGATCTTATCTCCAGCCAAGGTTGAAGGGGATCTTATCTTCTATTGAGGTTGAAGCTTGGGGGAGATCTTAGCTCCAGCCAAGGTTGAAGGAGATCTAAAGGAGATCTTATCTCCCATTGAAGTTGAAGCTCGGGGGAGATCTTGTCTCCAACCGAGGTTGAAGGAGATCTTACCTTTCATTAAGTTTGATGCTCGGAGGAGATCTTATCTCCAGTCGAGGTTGAAGGAGATCTTATCTCCTATTGAGGATGAAGCTCGGGGGATATCTTATCTCCAACTGAGGTTGAAGGAGATATTTATCTCCTATTGAAGTTGATGCTCGGGGGAGATCTTATCTCCAGCCAAGGTTGAAAAAAGATCTTATCTCCTGTTAAGGTTGAAGGAGATCTTATCTCTTGTTGAGATTGAAGCTCGGAGGAGATCTTATCTCCAATCGAGGTTGAAGGAGATCTTATCTCCTATTGAGGTTGAAGCTCGGGAGAGATCTTATCTCCAATCGAGGTTGAAGGAGATCTTATCTTTCGTTGAAGTTGAAGGTCGAGAGAGATCTTATCTCCAGTCGAGGTTGAAGGAGATCTTATCTTCCATTGAGGTTGAAGCTCGGGGGAGATCTTATCTCCAGCCAAGGTTGAAAGAGATCTTATCTCCTATTGAAGTTGAAGATCGGGAAAGATCTTATCTCTAGCCGAGGTTGAAGGAGATCTTATCTTCTGTTGAGGTTGAAGATTGGAGGAGATCTTATCTCCAGTCGAAGTTGAAGAAGATCCTATCTTTTGTTGAGGTTGAAGGAGATCTTATCTCCTGTTGAGGTTGAAGCTTGGGGGAGATCTTATCTCTAGTCGAGATTGAAGTAGATCCCATCTCCTATTGAAGTTGAAGCTCGGCGGAGATCTTATCTCCAACCGAGGTAAAGGGAGATCTTATCTCCTATTGGGGTTGAAGCTCGGAAGAGATCTTATCTCCAACCGAGGTTGAAGGAGATCTTATCTTCTATTGAAGTTGAAGCTCAGAGGAGATCTTATCTCCAGCCGAGATTGAAGGAGATCTTATCTCCTATTGAGGTTGAAGCTCAAGGGAGAATTTCGGTCATCAATTTCCATGCTTGTTGCTTGTTGCGGACGTCAAGCTCATTGTGGATGCCGAACTTATTGTGGATGTTGAACTAGCACCTCTCTTGTGAACCAGGATAAGGTTCTACCTTTCACATTTGATGTAGTCAGATTGTCGTGGAAAAACACATATAAGGATTCTCCACTGAGCTTCTTCATTCTCTACGTCTTTAGTCTACGAGGTTCCAACTTTTACTCATATTAAGATGAGGCTTTTCTTCTATTCTTAATATGGCTTACGGAGCTGCGTTAGGGTCGTCAGTACGGCCTCTCCCTCCATCTTATCTTATATCGATGAGGTCATCAACTTTGCTCATGATAGGATGAGATTCTCCTCCTATTCCTATCAGGCTGTAGGGGCACATTAGGGCCATTGTTGGGGCCTCTCCTCTCACCTCGTCTAAAATGAATGAGGCTTTTCGACTTTGCTCATGTTAGGATGAGGTTCTCGTCCTGTTCCTAGTGGTATATAGGGGCACATTAGGGCTATTGTTAGGGCCTCTCCCCTTATCTCATCTAAAATGAACAAGGCCTTGAGTTTGCTCACGTTAGGATGAGGATTCTCCTTCTATTCCTAACAGACTGTAGGGGCACATTAGGACCATTGTCAGAGCCTCTTCCCTCATCTCGTCTAAAATGAACGAGGCTCTCGAGTTTGCCCACGTTAAGACGAAGTTCTCCTCCTATTCTTAATGGGCTGTAGGGGCACATTAAGGCCGTTATGAGGGCCTCTCCCCTCATCTCACCTAAAACGAACGAGGCCTTCGACTTTGCTTACGTTAGGATGAGGTTCTTCTTCTGTTCCTAATGGACTGTCGGGGTACATTAGGGCCATTATTAGGGCTGTTAGATATATGTGCCCTAGAAGCCAGAATTGGCTGACACTTGTAATACACTTCTAGGGGCAAAATTGTAATTTTGACTATAATTAATAAAATGGGTTATTTTCTATCACACCTGTGTATTTAGTGTCTGTGATACATCCTTTGCGTTAATGGTAATGATAATTCATATTTTTAAGAGTTGAAAATTTAAGACATGAATAATCATTATTAACTCATAAACAGCTTCCGACCATAGGATCATCACAAGGATGGTGATTGATCCGAAAGGTTGGTGTACAATCGCTTCTCTTTAGTAGATGAGTCTTGAGTCTACGGTGTGGAGACACTGGAGCGAAAGTACAGGTACTCGTTAGAGAACGAGGGCACTGAGCATGACCACCTCGAGTAGTCATTAGGAAGTCTACCTTCTCGTCAATGACTGACTCGATGCTGCAGTAGTGTGTCTGGTTCTTTGACTTGAGATGCATCGACAGTTCACCTTGAGGGTGTTATAGTTTGACTACACCATTACTCGGTCTCCTAGCCATATGGAACCCTGAGGTGTATGTTGGCTATAGCATGTTCATTGTAGGAACTGGATTGCATCAAGATGGGATCTATCTACCTCGGTGGTAGAGGAGCAGCCCTATGATAATCATGAGAATCAAGTCCTGAAGCCCATGGCCATGGCAGAGTGAAATAATAGAAAGAGTTTCTATTTAGGTTTTCACATTGGACTCGAATCGAATGATTATATCATATGACAGAGACTAGGGTTTGACGAGTTTACCTTAACCCTAATCTGATCAAGGCTCAAGATAGAAGAACTTAATCACATAGGTAGCTGCACCAAGAGGTTCGCATTTAGCTCTGATGGGTTGCCACCATATACTGCTAGGTGTCACTGGTGGATTTTGGGAGCAATTAGAATGATTTAGATGATCGATCATTCTAGCTGTTCGAATCAGAAGAGTTCTGATCCATCGAAAGGAGTTTCGATGATGTCTATGATAGAGATCATGACATATCCCATTACCATACAGAACTGAACCTAACTGGGTCACACAAACAAGGGTTTGAATCTGGTGATCATCAATTGAACTGATCTAGTTCAATTGATCTGAATGAGATTCAATTAGGTTCAAGGAAATCGTGCTAGCACTCGATTGAACCTAACGTTCTTCTTTTACTATCACAAATAAGTTGTCCTGACTGAGCCAAAGGAGTTTGTGCTCAATCAGAGGCCTTCATATGGTCTAACTGGAGGTTGTCCAAGTTAGAGAAGGTTGTCTTATTTTATAAGACATGACCTGCCATTTTTGGTCACCTACCATTTTTGGTCCTTTGACTTTGGTCAAAAGTTGACCTTTGACTGGTCAAATGTTGACCATAGATACTTTGACTTTTGTCCATGTGTCACGCACCTATTGGAGAACTGGTGGGGGCCTGTCCCCCTACCAGAACCTAGCAAGGAGGAGGGTGCACGCCACCCTAGGCGTGTGCCCAAGTTGGAGACGCCTTGGAGTCCTTGTTGGACAAGGACTCCACCTCCCTTTTGGATTCCAATCAGAGTTCTACTAAGAATCCAGTTTGACTAGTCTTAGGCACCCTCTAAGGAGGAATCCAGGGGTCTCTATTCCCACCAATCAGATTTAGATCTGATTTCACAAAGGGTTGTGATTGGTTGGGAGGAAGAGGAGTTGGATCACGCTTAGTCTATAAATAAGACCCTGTGCCCAACTCAGATTCCAATGCAATTAGAATAGAGATTTCCCATGCCCCAAGGCTGCCTCTCCCCTCTTCCTCCATGCCTAAACTTCTCCTCCTTCTCCTCTCCACGTCCAAAAGAGTTTTGGACTTAGGTTGGTGCATTCCAGATCAAAAGAAAGGCGATCAAAATAAGAAGGCTGCACTGCTGCAAAGGACGACTGCTGATCTTCAAAAGGAGTTTTGAAGATCCTCTAGATCAGATCCAGATCTAATTTTTGGAGGCGTGATAGAGAAGAAGAGGATCTCCAGATCCAATCCGAGTGGATACCGGTAGAGGCCAGGCGCTTGCGTGGCTAGATCCAGAACCTTCCACTGCAATCAGGATCATCTACAGGGTAATAGGATTACCCAAATCAGGTAAATTAAATTTGATTTAATTTATCTTATTTTATTTTATTTATTAAAATAATAAGAATCAGATCTAAAATATATCAAGATCTGATTGGGATCAAGAAAAAATTTTTTGAAATATATCTCTTGATCTGATCAGATCTGGACGAACCTAGACCGAGAAATCAGGATTTCCCTTCAAGGGCCTCTCCCCTTATCTCGTCTATTGGGAACAAGGCCTTTGACTTTGCTCATGTTAGGACGAGATTCTCCTTCTGTTCCTAACAAGCTATAAGGGCACATTAGGACCATTGTCAGGGCCTCTCTCCTCATCTCGTCTAAAAAGAATGAGGTCTTCGACTTGCTCATGTTAGGATGAGGTTCTCCTCCTTTTCCTAATATGGCAATAGGGGCACAAATGGGCTGTTGAATGGGCCTCTCCCCTCCTATCTTAAATAATCGAAGGTCTTCGACTTGCTTATGTTAGGACGAGATTCTCTTCCTGTTCCTAACATGGTGATAGAGGCACAAATGGGCCGTTTAATGGGCCTCTCCCCTCCTCCTATCTTAAATAACTGGAGGTCTTCGACTTGCTCATGTTAGGATAAGGTTCTCCTCCTATTTCTAATATGGCCACTTTTGATTGCTTTTTTTCTATCATCACATAGTTTTTGCACCAAGAAACAATATTGTTGAAATGGAGAAGTTTTATTGAAGGAAAATTACTGGTAGTGCATTCTCAAATTTTCTGAATTTCAAGATCGTGAAAGCATTATTCCTCTGAGCTCCTTCAGGCAATAAGTTTTGGACCAAATAACCTCCTCTATTTCATATGAGCCTTCCTAATTTGGGGCAAGCTTTCCATGGCTCTGAGACTGAGAGATGGCAGCCCGCCGAAGCACTAAATCCCCCAGAGATAGTGTTGATGATGCCGAGACCCGGCCGATCTTCTTATTATTCCTTCCTCATTGATGGTTCTAGCTGCAGCAGCACCCTCGGTCGATCTTTTCTTGCTTTAGGTCGACATTTGAGGATTCGACCCAGTCGACCTCTCCTGATGAGCACCTCAATCTCATCTTGGAGCTAAATGCATTCTTCAATATAGTGGCCGTGGTCACGATGGTAGAGGTAGTATTTGCTAGGATTGTGCTTGCTAGGATGAGTGCGCATTCTTTCAAGCCTCAACAGTTGCTCCTTGATCTCCATCAATACTTATATTTTTGGAGCATTAAGGGGGGCGTAGTTGTGAAATCTTCTGGAAGGAGAATTTCTTCATGCCCTTCTATCGGGACTTCTTTGATGACGAGCTCGAGAAGGAGTTCAGGCATGCTTGTGCTCGGAGGGAGTCTATGAGCGCGATCAAACTTCATTCAGCCCTCCATTAGCTGTGGGTTTATTAGACTCGCCCGTCTGCCACTCTCCTACGGCCTCCTCATCCTTCAACTTGAAGGCTTCTTCTGCTCGGGCATATCCTTCAGTCCGAGCTAGCAGATCAACAAAATTTTTGGGTACTTCTTCTTCAGGGAGAACAACACATCATTCTTCTAAAGGTCATCCTTGAGTGTGGCTATTGCAACAGACTGGTCCAAGTTCTGGACCTCCAATGCAACAGTATTAAATCGAATGACATAAACCTGAATAGATTCCCCCTCCTTCTACTTGATATTCATCAGAAAATCCAAATCTCGGTGGGGACGCCGGCTGCTAACAAAATGAGCCATAAACTAACAGCTCATCTGGTCAAAGAAGAAGATCGTACCTGGCTTCAATGTCGAGTACCAGTTTCTTGCTACTCTCTTTAAGGTAGATGGGAAAGCTCGGCATAAGATGGCATCTGATGTGCCATGGAGCAGCATCATGATCCAAAAGGCCTCTAGGTGATCGATCGGATCAGAGATTCTATTGTAGCTTTCAAGTTGGGAAAGCTTGAACTTCGACAAGATGGACTCTTGCATAATTCGGGAAGAGAAAGGAGGATCGGTGTGGATGTCATCATGATGAGTCAGGGCGACGTGGTGGAGTTTCTCAATCCGTCGGTCCATCTCCCATAGTTTTTGATTGAGGACGTCATCTCAATCGCAGATCTTGGACGGCTTCCGACTGTAGATGGAGAAGATCTCTTTCAGAGAAGAATCATGATCCGAACAAGGATCCTCCGCTCTCTATTTTTCCTTTGCAGGGGTGACGGATATGCTAGCCTAAGTGCTTCTCCTTGAGACCAATTCCTAACATTCCAATGGTGGGTTTCCTGGTGGAACCACCACCGGAGGCTACCGCATGGCCTGCACCATTTTGGAAAGGCCCTGAACTCGCTACATTAGCAGGTTAAACTGCTCTGGATCTACCATGGCCATCGATGGAGGAGGAGGTTAAAGCACCGACGATGGGGCATGAATGGATGGATCTAGCTCAGATCTGACGACAGAAGTGGTAGATCTCTGGGTAGTCACCTTCTTTAGAGGCATTTTGATAAGTGGTAAAAATATACTAATAAAAGTATTAAATTATAAAATAAATTAATTTATTTCTTTAGAAATTGATACTTTTATTAATCTTATACAGGAAAGAAAGCCACCAACGTGAAGATCTTATTTTTCTGGTTCAGATGAAATAAATTTCAGGCAAAACAGACTTCAAACGACCCCAGAATTGAATTTCAAAACAAAAAAAAAATTGATTCGGTTCAAACCGGTTCAGCGGTTCAGTTCGGTTCGATCGAAATAGCAAACTGACCCACCGACGCAACACTGACGTCAGGATGATGTCAGTATTTTTTGCGGTGCACGGTGGACCATCTGAAGGGCAATTCGAGAATTTCACAGCATAAAGCGCACTCTGATTGGCTGAAGAATGCGGCGGTCTACGCAACACCGGGCTCGCGCATGGTCTACAGAGGATAATTTGGAAATTTTGTCTGATCCAATGGGTGGCATTCACTGAAACTTGATCGGATGGCCAAAATGAAGGCGCTGATGGATGGCATCCGCAGCTCCCAGTCGAGATCCAACGGCTGAGATTCATTCCGACATTAAACTAAAGATCAGAAGGCCTCTTTCTATGCGATCGAATGGCCCAGATTCAATCTAACGGTTGATCCAACGGCTGGCATAAAATCTGACTTGATCTGGGTTATTTTAAGAGGTTTTTAAGTAGTTTTTGGACCGTTTGATCAATATCTAATGGGCAGAATTACCCAGATCCTAATTTGAGTTGTTTTGGGAGTCTTAAACCTAATTTTTGATGGATTTTAGGGAAAAATCAAACTCTTTATCTATAAAAAAAGCTGTTGTTGCTGTGAAAAAAAAAATGGAGAGAGAGAGATAGAGAGAGAGAGAGATAGAGAAAAAGAGAAGGGAAGTTAGAGAAAAAGAGAAAAAGAGAAAAAGGGAGAGAGTTAGAGAAATAAAGAAAAATAAAAAGAAAAAGAGAAGAGAGAGGTAGGAAGAGAAGAGTGATTTGTGAGAGAAAGAAAAGGATTTTTCTTCGACAATCAAGATATCGATCAAGGAGTCTCTTCTTCTTCGCCAAGTTCTCCACGTTAAGAGCAACGGACAATCAATTTCAGCAATCAAACAGTCTAATTTCTCTATGCTTTTTATTTTATTTATAGTTTTTTGAATTTGTTATCATAAACTAAATTTTATTTTACTAAGGCTAAGGTGTAGCCACTCTTTTGATGCAATATTCAGTATGATTTATTTTTAAATTTTATTCATGAGGAGTATATAAATCTGATCTTAATGCTTTTAGATTACTGGCCATCTTCTAATTGATCTGATGAACATAGATGTTACGAACCAAGTACATCTATGTTAATGCTTCTTGATTATATACCTTGTATTATGAATCAAATTAGAATTCATATGCATGCGGAAATTTTAGTGCGCTTTAGACGCAGCATATTTTAATTAGAGGGTTTCATAAAACTTAATGCATTAATATTTATTTAAATTACACCTGGACCAAAGGATAATTAATAAATATTGATAGTTTTGCTATGCCTGGACCAAAGGATAGTGAATAAATTAGGAGACTCCACCATCACATGAAATAAAATTAATCTAAAAATTTGAATATTGTATTGACTGAGTTGGTGAATTGATTGCCTTAGTAATCCATTGCTCTTGAGTTTAAAATCCTAATAATTTATACTCTCTCTATTTTTTTTAAAAAAAATTTTAATTATTTTTTTTTAATTTTGTCCTTTAATTTCTTATTCTCATAAATCGATCTTCTAAATAAGGCATAGGAAAGAGCTTTTCAGTACTTGTTTTCCAATCCTCTAGGGACGATACTCTACTCATTCACTTTATTATTTGATTGATTGGTGCACTTGCCATAGCTATAAATTAGAATGCATCAAGTTTTTGGCATCGTTGCCGGGGATTGTGTCTAAAATAATATTGAAATTTTGATCCTAGCTTTACTTTAGAAATTTATTTTTAATTTTTGTTATTTAAAAAAAAAAATTCAGTGCATGACACGTACTGGACATAGTAATTTACTACCTTTAGATCTAGAAATTGAAAGGACCATTAGAAGACTACAACAAGAAAGAAACATGGCAGCTGAAGATCCTAACGACATCAATCTAGGATTGGATATGGCGACTGAAGGACAGCATGAAGCTATTCGACCAGTACATCATCCATTAAATGATTACATCACACCATCTATAACCGATGCAGCTTCAAGCATTAGAAGACCACCTGTACGAGCAAACAACTTCGAAATAAAATCGGCGATGATCCAGATGATTCAATCAACTATCCAATTTAGTGGACACGTGCATGATGATCCGAATGCCCATATTTCTAATTTTCTTGAACTTTGCGATACTTTTAAAATTAATGGGGTGTCAGATGATGCTATTAGATTAAGGTTATTTCCTTTCTCTTTACGGGACAAAGCTAAGAGTTGGCTTCATTCTCTTCCTGCAGGTTCTATCACAACTTGGGATGTCCTAGCCCAAAAATTCTTAGCTAAGTACTTTCCACCTTCCAAGACTGCCAAGATGCGCAATGATATCACTTCCTTTATGTAGATGGATATGGAGACATTATATGAGGCTTGGGAGTGTTTCAAGAAACTACTGAGGAGATGTCCACATCATCAATTACCCGTATGGCTTCAGGTACAAACTTTCTATAATGGTTTATCTCCTACTAATCGTTCTATGATTGATGCAGCAGCAGGAGGAACCATTAATCAAAAAATAGAGGAAGAAGCTTTCGATCTGATCGATGAGATGGCATCAAATAGCTATCAATGGCAGACAGAGCGCATGATGCCAAAAAGACTAGCAACTGTGCAGGGAGTAGATTGCGTGCCAACCTTACTAGCTGAAATTGCAGCCCTTAGAGCCAAAGTCAACAACTTAAAGGGAATAGCTATGCATATTCAGAGCATTACTTGTGACCTGTGTTGAGGAGGACACGATATGAGCAATTGCCAGACAGGTAATCCTTTTGCAAAAACAACTGATACAGCTAATTATATTGGTAATTTTTTCAGGCCGCAACAAAACAATCCCTACTCTAACACATACAATCAAGGGTGGAGGCAGCATCCAAATTTCTTATGGAGCAATCAAAATGCAGCACAACAGCCACCTCCAGGATTCCAAGTATATGAAAAGAAGTCCAACATGGAAGAGTTGATGGTCAAATTTATGCAAAACCAAGAAGCAACTATAAAAAATTTGAAAGCCAAACTTAGACAGGACCAAACAGCAGCAATTCAAAACTTGGAGATGCAAATAGGTCAAATGGCTAAGATAATCTCCGAGAGACCTCAAGGATCCTTGCCAAGCAATACGAAGACAAATCCAAGGGAGCAAGTCAATGCTATCACCCTAAGAAGTGGTACAAAATTGGAGGAGCCACATCAGAAGAATGAGACTGAAGAGCCAACTACAAATAAAGAACCATCAACTAAAATTCATCAGTCACCAAAACAACCAGCAGATGGATGGTCTCCAGGTATACGGTTTGCTGATCCAAATGTGAAGCCCTACGTGCTGCCACTACCATTCCCAGAGAGATAAATACAGCATCCAGATAAGGAATTTTCTAACTTTTTCAAAATTTTAAAGAATTTACATATTAATATTCCTTTTGTAGATGCTATTACTCAAATGCCCAGGTATGCCAAGTTTCTCAAAGAAATCTTAACAAATAAGAAAAAGCTGAAGGAGCATGAGAGAATAAATTTGAATGAAGAATGCTCAGCAATACTTCAAAATAAATTACCACAGAAGTTAAAAGATCCAGGGAGTTTTACTATCCCCTGCATTATTGGTGATTGTAGTTTTGATAAAGTTTTATGTGATTTAGGAGCAAGCATTAATCTCATGCCTTTTTCTATTTTCAGAAAGCTGGGTCTAGGAGAACCAAAGCCTACCACTATTACTCTTCAATTAGCCGACAGATCCATTAAATATCCAAGAGGTATAGTGGAGGATGTCTTGGTAAAGGTAAACAAGTTTATTTTTCCTGTTGATTTTATTGTTCTTGATATGGAAGAAGATTATGATGTACCCCTTATTTTAGGGAGACCCTTTTTAGCTACTGGAGGAGCTTTAATAGATGTTCAACAAGAAAAATTAATTCTTAGAGTCCAAGATGAATAAGTTACTTTTAATGTTTTCAAAGATACTAAACAAACTGATGATAATCAAACTTATTTTCTAATTGATATTATTGACAATCCATTATATGAGAATTCTGTAGAAAATAGGTTTGAGACTATAAAAGCGAGCAATGTCAAATTGAAAGAGGACGCAATCAAACATGAAAGTATTCCAATTGAAGTGGCACCAGATTGATCCACTTTAGAATTCAAAGAAAGTCAAGCTGAAGACTATAAATCAGAACTACTAGATAGGTTGTTTCTTTTCTTTTTAGTTTTGATCATTTTTTTTTTTTTATTTTTCTAGTAATTTATGGTTGCTCTTTTACTACTCTGGTGTGTATTTTCAATTTTGTAGAAAAATTAATGAGAACTCAAGCAAAATTTCAAAGCTCCAAAGAACCAGACTCAACCAAATCAGGTGTATTCCTTTCTATCCTTTATTACATCCTTTATTTTTCTTTCTCCTTTAAGATAATGTAGAATAAGTTAAAAAAAAAAAAAAATCATGTGTCAAGAAGAAAATCTTGAGCAAGATAAATTGGATAAGTGATAAAAGATAGAATTATTTGCTAATGAATGTAATGAGTTAAAGAAGTAGATTAGTTGGTCAACTTTTAGCAGCCTACTTAGGTCATTAAAAGATTATTAGCACTTCTAATTGCACATGCACACTAACAAGACAAAGTAGGTATTAATTATAAGGCCAACTGAGGATTCAATTATCAGTAAAAATTGGTAATTAATATACTTTCTAATAAAAAAAACTTGAATTTAAGGAAAGAGCTATCTGCCTAAAAATAAAGTGCAAAAGGCAGAGTATATGTGGATTGCCCAAAACCTAGTAACTAGGTCTCTGCACCTAGGTCAAGTATGGAAATTAATGTAAAACGGTAAAGAAAAAGCCAGGATGCTCAGTACAGTAAAAAAAAAAAAATAGAGAAAGGCAGTGTGAAAGCTACCTTAATTCATGAGTATAAAATTGAGAATGTATAAAAAATTGATCAAAATAGGTGATAAGAGAAGATACTTTTGTTCTTTTAATTTAATACTGAAATGCTAAAGTTAGTCATCACGAACACAAGTGCTATAGATCTTTGATGTACTCTAAGAAAGTTTTTAATTGTATTAACTGAAAAATTTGCTTCTGAAGCTCAATGCTTAGTTAGCAGTATTTTCTAAACTTTTTGACCTTTAGTCCTAGATTTTATCTTTGTGATAGATAATCTTATTGAAACATGGTATTAAACAAAACATTGCTAAGGGACTAGCAATGACTAAGTTGGGGGTGTGATAAGTGGTAAAAATATACTAATAAAAGTATTAAATTATAAAATAAATTAATCTATTTCTTTAGAAATTGATACTTTTATTAATTTTATGTAGGAAAAAAGACCACCAATGTGAAGATCTTATTTTTCTGGTTCAGATGAAATAAATTTCAGGCAAAACAGACTTCAAACGAGCTCAGAATTAAATTTCAAAAAAAAAAAAATTGATTCGGTTCAAATCGATTCAGAAAATTGGTTCAGCGGTTCAGCCTGGTTCGATCGAAATAGCAGACCAACCCGTTGATGCAATACTGACGTCAGGATGATGTCAGCATTTTTCATGGTGCACGGTGGACCATCTAAAGGGCAATTCGAGAATTTCACAGCATAAAGCGTGCTCTGATTGGCTGAAGAACGTGGCGGTCCATGCAATATCGAGCTCGTGCATGGTCTATGAAGGGTAATTTGGGAATTTTGTCTGATCCAATGGGCGATATTCAATGAAACTTGATCGGACGGCCGAAATGATGTTGCTGATGGACGGCATCCGCAGCTCCCGATCGAGATCCAACGACTGAGATTCATCCCGATGTTAAACTAAAGATCAGAAGGCCTCTTTCTACAAGATCGGATGGCCCAGATTCAATTTAATAGTTGATCCAATGGCTGGCATAAAATCTGACTTGATCTAGGTTATTTTAAGAGGTTTTTAAGTGATTTTTGGGCCGTTTGATCAACATCTAACAGGCAAAATTATTCAGATCCTAATTTGAGTTATTTTGGGAGTCTTAAACCTAATTTTTGATGAATTTTAAAGGAAAATCAAACTCTTTATCTATAAAAAAAGCTATTGTTGCCGTGAAAAAAAAAATTGGAGAGAGAGACAGAGAAAGAGAGAAGGGAAGTTAGAGAAAAAGAGAAAAAGAGAAAAAGGGAGAGAGTTAGAGAAATAAAGAAAAATAAAAAGAAAAAGAGAGGAGAAAGGTGGAAAGAGAAAAGTGATTTGTGAGAGAAAGAAAAGGATTTTTCTTCGACAATCAAGATATGGATCAAGGAGCCTCTTCTTCTTCGTCAAGTTCTCCACGCCAAGAGCAACGGACAATCAATTTCAACAATCAAACAGTCTAATTTCTCTATGCTTTTTATTTTATTTGCTATTTTTTGAATTTGTTATCATGAACTAAATTTTATTTTACTAAGGCTAAGGTGTAGCCACTCTTTTGATGCAATATTCAGTATGATTTATTTTTAAATTTTATTCATGAGGAGTATATAAATCTAATCTTAATGCTTTTAGATTACTGGCCATCTTCTAATTGATCTGATGAACATAGATGTTACGGACCAAGTACATCTATGTTAATGCTTCTTGATTATATATCTTGTATTATGAATCAAATTAGAATTCATATGCATGCAAAAATTTTAGTGCGCTTTGGACGCAGCATATTTTAATTAGAGGGTTTCACAAAACTTAATGCATTAATATTTATTTAAATTACACCTGGACCAAAGGATAATTAATAAATATTTATAGTTTTGCTATGCCTGGACCAAAGGATAGTGAATAAATTAGGAGACTCCACCATCACATGAAATAAAATTAATATAAAAATCTGAATATTGTATTGACTGAGTTGGTGAACCGATTGCCTTAGTAATCCATTGCTCTTGAGTTTAAAATCCTAATAATTTACACTCTCTCTACTTTTTTTTTTAAAAAAAATTAATTATTTTTTTTATTTTGTTCTTTAATTTCTTATTCTCATAAATCGATCTTCTAAATAAAGCATAGGAAAAAGCTTTTCAATACTTATTTTTCAATCCTCTAGGGATGATACTCTACTCATTCACTTTATTACTTGATCGATTGGTGTACTTGCCATAGCTATAAATTAGCATGCATCACATTTCTTGGGATTAAGGGAGAGGATGGAGATGAACCTTAAAGAAGAAGATCCATAGGGTTGACTGAGCACTTCTTTAAGAACAAGGATACCTTAGAAACAGAGGGCCCTTCCTCTAGCGCCAATCCTATTGGTGCAGAATCTGGTCAACACCAGATCGAGCTGAAGTTGAGAAAGAAGAGGTCATCATCAGTGACCTACAAAATAAAGTTCCATTTGGAGTCGGTGGTGGTGGCTCCGGCAGGACCCTTTGACAATCAAGTCAGCTCTTCTGGCCAACAGAAATGAAGTGCTCAGAAAAGAATTCAATAGAATTTTGGGAAGGAGAAGAGAGCTTAGAGAAAACATATCTGAAGGGTCCCTTTTATAAATGAAGCTTGTAACAAACTGATAGTGACAGCCATAACCATCTAGTAGTGGGCCGCTCGGGGCTGCTGTCGCCTATAGTAGACTGATAGTGACAGACGTCACCATTCGATAGTGGGCCGCTCAGGGCCGCTGTCGTCTGTAGCAGACTGATAGTGACAACTATCATCGTTCGATAGCGGGCCGCTCAAGGCCACTATCGCCTACAACAGACTGATAGTGACAGCTGTAATCATTCGATGGCGGGCCGCTCGGGACCGTGTGGAGTTTGTTATGGAGAGAGGTGTCTGTTGTCATGATGTGTCTGTTCATTGAGATTTAATAGTCGAAGTTTGGAGGAAGTAGGCATTGGTTGGTGAAGAGCTTTGACATATATCAATTTTAGAGGAGTTCAGACTCCTAAAGGGAATACAGCTATAGGGGATCATCCAGGAGGGATGCTAGTTGAAATTTGAAAGTGATCTGCTGGAGGAATCTAGATGAAGTTTGACCAATGGAGAAGTCCAGAAGGAGTCCGACTGATGGAGAAGTCCAATCGAAGAAGAAATCTTGGAAGAGTTCGACTGAAGAAGAAGTTTGGATGGAGCCCGACTGATGGAGGAGTCCGCTTGAAGGAGAATTTCGAAAGGAGTTCGTTCATTGGAGGAGTCCAAAAGGAGTTCGACTGTTGAAAGAGTTTGAGAGGGGTTCGACTGCTAGAGGAACCCGACTGAAGGTGAAGGTCGAAAAAAGTTTGACTGCTGGAGGAGTTCGATCGTTGGAGGAGTTCGAAAGCAGCTCGACTACTAGAGAAATCCGATTGAAGGTGAAGGCCAGAAGGAGTTCGGCTGCTAGAGAAGTCTGGAAGGAGTTCGACCATTGGAGGAGTTCCAAAGGAGCTCAACTGTTGGAGGAATCTGGAAGGTGTTCGGCCGCTTGAGGGGTTTGGAAGGAGTTTGACTGTTAGAGAAGTCCGAAAGGAGTTCGACTAATGGAGAAGTTCGAATGGAGTCCTACTATTAGAAGAGTCCAAAAGGAGTTCGATCGCTGGAGGAGTCCGAAAGGAGTTTAGCTACTGGAGGAGTTTTGAAGAAGTTCGACTGCTGGAGGAATCTGATTGAAGGAGAAGTTTGGAAGGAGTTTGACCGCTAGAGAAGTTTGGGAGGGGTTCGGCCACTAGAGGAGTTCGGCTACTGAAGGAGTCCGAAAGAGGTTCGACCATTGGAGAAGTTCAAAAGGGGTTCAGTTGCTGGAGGAGTTCATCCGCTGGAGGAGTTTGATCGCTGGAGGAGTTTGGGAGTTGAAAGAGTTCGGAAGGGGTTTGGCCGCTAGAGGAAGAATTCTCGATCAAAGCACTTCCATGATTATCAATTACATTAGGCTAAGCATTAGATTGGACTTCGATGAGAGTAGAGTTTATCCCCAACACCAGGCAATCAAGGTGTTCGACAACCATAAGTCGAAGATGGGTATTAGATACTATACCGAGTGGCTTTAGGACAAGTAGGAGTTGTTGCAAATTGTGTCTCAAAGCCAATTGTCAACCTGTTGACGGTTGAGATATTGTAATTGATTTATTCATTAATGAAAAATATTATGGCATCCTTTTTTATCATAAGTTTACATCTCCTAATGAACTCCATTATTGTGATGAAGTTCTTAGGACTATTTAGTTTTGATAAAGAGAGGATTTATCAATTAGTCCTTAAATTTGTTCACCACCAAATGATAGGCTATTAATTAGGATGATAGCGTCTATCGAGCATAGGTTGCTATATACCATATAGATTGGTTATCCTCTTAACCAAAGTGTGTGGAGACATTGGTATGACATACAGGTGAGATGTATGAGTACATCATCATGGAACATGACCAACTCCAGAGCATTCTGCTATCGAGAATGTCTCTAATGGATATAGGTATAAGTATCCCATAGACCTGAGATCACCTCAGTGACTTGCAAGCAACTCACTATGATTTGATACCAAACTAACTAAATTTTTAAATAAGCAATGAAAGACTTCTAGGCATAGTCAAGTATTTACGAAGTCTGAGTGTGATCAAGATGGAATTAACCACTCCAAGAGTTGGAGAAGAATGTATCACTATATTTCAATATAGCAAAACCTTGGTCAGGATAATCCATCAGATGGATTTGGTATTTTGAAATACAATGTGGATAACCTGATCAAAGTTGATAGTTCAACTCTGATGTGTCCTATGAGCATTGTGGTCAAGAAGATGAATTATATAGAAATTATATCCGCATGGATTCTAAGGATGGTGTTCTACACCTTCGACCTATCCGACCATCAGGTATCATTGCTAAATGGTCACTTTGATTGGTATAAGAATTTATTTCTATGCTACCAACTTAGGTTCAGACCTATGAGGTCACACACATTAGAGCTTATGATCTAATCAGATAGTTGATCAATGATTAAGAATCGTTCTAGGCTTAAACAATCAATATGATTGGTGTTTAACCTAGTACAAGTGTTGTAAGAGGATTGGTTAGCAATTGGATTGCTAATTGACTTAATTTGATTAAGCCAAAAGACTGAGATTAAGTCTAATTAAATATGATTTAATTAGATTTGGTTTGGGTTTGATTGGATCAAGTCTAATTGGTTTATTAGATAAGCCAAGTGCAAGGAAGAACTAGTCCTAGTCTAACTAGGACTCGGATTAAACTAATTTTCTAATTTGATTAGAAAATAAATTAAAATTAAATCTAATTTAATATAATTTAATTAAGTCCTTAAATAGGTTAGGATCTTATTTAATTGGGTTGGTTTAATCTTGATTTTATTTGGTTAAATGATCTTGTTTGACCAAGTCAAAATAGGAGTCCTAGTATGACTAGGACTCCCTATCTCCTTGCGCCATCTTGGTCCCAATGCCCTCCATATCTATTTTTTAGGTATTTTTCATTGAAAATCTCTTTCTTTCTGATTTCCATGCTCCCTCTCTCCCTCCAAGTCATATTTAGAAGTTAGGTGGAAGACCAAGTCAAAGGAGGAATTAGTTTTGCTTAGGATTCTATGAGATAGAATTCTTATTGACCAAAACATCTTCCCTTGAGTGCTGCCCCCTCATTTAATTAATTCTTATCATATTCCATGAAAATAATCTCCTTTTTTTTGTACCCTCCCTTGCTGATCTATGCTAAAAATTGTGGAGGAGGCACCCAAGAGTTGGGCGGCCCAACAACTTTCCATGTTTGGATATTTCTAGTCTAGGAATTTGACCTAACTTGGATTCTTATTTTTTTATTTATTGGATGAATTTTATTCTAAATTTTTTATGAAATATAGAGCTTTGGGATAGGTTTGGGGTGTGCAAAAATCAGAGGAAGAGGATCCTTGGGCATGGGGGTTCCATAAGCACCAAACTAGGTGTCTAGATGAGAGAAAAGAGAAGAAGAAGAGGGTCTTCTTCTAGGGCTGTTTTATTTTCAATCTCTCCTCCTTTTTTTTGAGTTTTTTTGAGAGAGTCTCATATCAAAAAACTCTTATCTTCCTTATCATATTTTGGAGAGTTCAAATTTTGAAGAAGGGAGCATTGGATCGATCGTCGAAGAAGGATCAGTACAGTACTAGCATGCTGTGCTGATTTTCTGCATCGAACTTTAGATCAGAGATCTTAGGCTAGTGTGGATGACTCTTAAAGGCTGGACGCGCGTGCGGCTCATGACTTCATCCTCAAGTTCAGATCAGCAAGTTAGAATGTCTAAACTTGCTCAGATAATAGATCTGATCTATAAACTTTATACCTGGATTTGATTTAGGATAGAACTAGGTTGATCAGATCAACCTTTTTCTTTCTTATTTAATTTTAATTTTTGATTTAATATCATATTTTAATCATGTAATAGATCTGAGATCTAAGTATTTATATGATTATTTAAATATATTTTAGATTTATTTAAGTCTTTCACTATAAGATCTTGAAAAAGTTTCAAGATCTATCTATAAAATCCTAGATCTGGTTCCTTCAATTATCGATTAGTCCTTAAATTTCTTCACGACCAAATGATAAGCTATTAATTAGGACAACAACATCTATCGAGCATAGGTCGCTATATGCCATATAGGTTGGTTGTCCTCTTAACCAAGAAGTGTGGAGACACTGGTATGGCATATAGGTGAGATGTATGAATACATCATCATGGAATGTGACCAACTCTAGAGAATTCTGCTATCGAGAATATTTCTGATGGGATATAGGTATAGGTATCCTTTAGACCTGAGATCACCTAAGTGCCTTGCAAGCAACTCACTGTGCTTTGGTACCAGACAAACTAAATTTTTAATTCAGCAATGGAAGTCTTCTGGGCATAGTCAAGTACTTGCAAAGTTGGAGTGTGATCAAGATGGAATTGACCACTCCAAGAGTTGGAGAAGAATGTATCACTGTATTTCAATATAGCAAAATCTTGGCCAGGGTAATCCATTAGATGGATTTGATATTTTGAAATACAATGTGGACAACCTGATCAGAGTTGACAGTTGAACTCTGAGGTGTCCTACGAGCATTATGGTCAAGGGGATGAATTATATGGAAACTATATCCGCATGGGTTCTAAGGATGGTGTTCTACATCTTCGACCTATCTGGCCATCGAGTATCATTTCTAGATGGTCACTTTAATTGATATAAAAATTTATTTCTATGCTACCGACTTAGGTTTGGATCTATGAGGTCACATACATTAGAGCTTATGATTTGATCGGATGGTTGATCAACGATTAAGAATCATTCCAGGGTTAAATAATCAATACGATTGGTGTTTAACCTAGTACAAGTGTTGCAAGAGGATCGATTAGCAATTGAATTGCTAATTAGCTTAATTTGATTAAGCTAATAGGTTGAGATTAAGTCTAATTAAATATAATTTAATTAGATTTAGTTTGGACTTGATTGGATCAAGTCCAATTGATTTGTTGGATAAGCCAAGTGCAAGGAAGAACTAGTCCTAGTCTAACCAGTATTCGGATTAACCTAATTTTCTAATTTGATTATAAAATAAATTAAAATTTAATTTAATTTAATTAATTTCTTAAATAGGTTAGGGCATTATTTAATTGGGTTAGTTTAATCTTGATTTTATTTGGTTAAAAGATCTTGTTTGACCAAGTCAAAATAGGAGTCCTAGTGTGACTAGGACTCCCTATCACTTATGCCACTTAATTCTCACGCCCCATGCCCTTTTTATTTTATTTTTTATGTGAAAATTCTCCACTCCCATGGCTTCTCATGCCCTCTTTCTCTCCTTCTTTTCTCATAAGGCAATTTGTTGAAAGACCAAGTTAAAAGAGGAGTTAGTTTTGCTTAGGATTCTATGAGATAGAATCCTTGTTGACCAAAACACCTTCCCTTGAGTGCCGCCCCCTATTTTAATTAATTCTTCTCCTATTTTATGAAAATAATCTCCTATTTTGTGCACCCTCCCTTGCTGGTCCGTGCCAATAATTGTAGAGGAGGCACCCAACTACGTCCCAAGAGTTGGGTGCCCTAATAACTTTCCATGTTTGGATATTCCTAGTCTAGGATTTTAATCTAACTTGGATTCTTCTTTTTCTTTATTTATTGGACGAATTTTATTCTAATTTTTTTATGAAATATAAAACTTTGGGAGAGGTTTGGGGTGTACAAAAATCAAAGGAAGAGGATCCTTGGGCATGGGGGTTCTATAGGCCCCAAACTAGGTATCTAGGTGAGAGAAAAGAATAGAATGAGAGGGTCTTCTTCTAGGGTTATTTTATTTTCAATCTCTCCTCCTTTTTTTGAGTTTTTTTTAAGAGAGTGTTAGATCAGTAAACTCTCATCTTCCTTCTCATATTTTGGAGAGTCCAAATTTTAAAGAAGAGAGCATCGGATCGACCATTGAAGAAGGATCAGCGCAATACTAGCATGCTGTGCTGATTTCATACATCGGACTTCAGATCAGAGATCGTAGGCTCATGTGGATGACTCCTAGAGGCCGAATGTGTGTGCAGCTTGTGACTTCATCCTCAAGCCTGGATTAGTAAGTTAGAATGTCTAGCTTGCTCAGGTAATAAATCTAATCTATTAACTTCATACCTGCATTTGATATAGTGTAGATCTAGGTTGATTTGATCAACCTTTTACTTTTTTATTTAATTTTAATTTTTGATTTAATATCATATCTTGTTCATATAATAGATCTAAGATCTAGGTGTTTATATATTTATTTAAATAAATATTTGATTTATTTAAGTCTTCTGCTATAAGATCTTGAAAAAGTTTTTATGATCTACCTGTAAAATCCTAGATCTGATTCCTTCAATTGGTATCAGAGCAAGATTGTTATTACATAATTTTTATGCATGTTTAGATTATTTTTTAGATTAAATCTAATTTATAATTTATTTATTAAATCTATAATTAAAAAAAAATTAGATCTCACGAACTGCCATAAGGTTGTCCTGTTATAAGGTTTATCCCTTACAGTGAATAGGTTGTCCTAGTTCATGATGATCTGACTCTAACCATAAATTTATTAAATTTAATCTAATTTTATTTATAATTTAATAGATTTAAAATAATTTTAGATCTAAAAATCAAATATTTTAGATTGCATAGACTGCCATAAGATTCTCCTGCTATAAGGTTCACCCCTTACAGTGAATAGGTTATCCTAGTACGTGCTGATCTAAAATATTGATTATAAAATTTTAAAATAGATCTAAGAGATTTTATGATCTGATTAAAAATATTTTAGTCTAATTTTAACTTTTATAAATATGTTAGATTTGATCTAAGAAGATTTATAATTGATTATTATTGAAACTATTTCAATTACATGAACCTGTTTAGATTAGATCTAAAGTAGATTCATGTTTATGTTACTTGCATATTGATTATGAATCAAACATACAATTTGGCTGATAGAACCATGTTGTAAAAATATTTTACAAACAAGATAACTATTTTTGAAAAGCCAAACCCCAACCCTCAGCCCAAAACTTAATTAAGAACTAAGAAGTTGTTTGATTAGGTTTTAGGATTGTAAATTGAAGAACCTATGACATGAATCATAACACATTGGGTTAATGGATTAGTGGAGATTGGGTCTATTAATTGGGTTAGACCTAGGGTTAGATTAAAGAATGGACTTAATTAGAGAATTGACTAAATCTAATCAATTATTGTCTTAGATTAGGTCAAGGATTCTCTAGATCAATTGCAATAGTTATAGTTGGTCAAGTCCATATCTTTAACAAGACCCAAGATGGACTTGATTCTTAGCTATGCGGTTTAGCATGAACTATTAGGTTGATCTAATTGAAACTAATTAAATTAGTTGGTGTCTAAGATAAATCAGACCAGTGGTTTTTAATTGGTAGCTCGTTTACTTGGCCATTTCTGATGGTGTCTAAAGCAAGCCTGGCAAACCCTTCCACTAATCGAACTTATCTGGCCTCTTGGTGAGATTATATTTTGATCAGATCACTTAACTATTCGAGCTGACCCATGTCAGCTAGGTAAATCAGTTTGACTGATTTAGGTGCTCCTAGATCAGCCTATTAATGATCTCTCTTAAGTTGACTTAGTGAAGTTAGTGGGAGGATCATGACAAGCTGGTTAATCTGACATACTCGCTTCTATAAATTAAATCCTCTAAAATTATTAGATCCCTAAAATAAAATAGTTATATAATAACTGGATCATAGCCTCCTATTAAAGTGGATGATAATGGGTCCATCAGTTGGATAATCATTGGAGGCCCAAAGGTCTAGTGCTTATCGATTGATGGAATTATCATTCATTATATAATCTCTTGGATACATCTTTCTAAATGATGGTTAGGTAGGCCAACCAAAGTTGGGCCTGATCATTCATTCGTTGGATGGACCAAGTATGGTCATGTTAATGGTTGGACCTAACTGGATCCTTTTCTGAGAAGGCCAAAGCCAACTGATCAGGGTCTGGGGCAAAATTTAATTACTAAAAATTATTTGGAGAAATAATTAGTTATGAACCTACCCTTAGATGTACATGAATGGGCCAACCAAAGTTGGACTCATGTACAGTCTATATGGATTCTAGTACCTACTAAGAAATTAGGGTAATTTCTCAAATTGGAGGTAGAGGCTACCAAATCGAATAAAATAGTAGGAGAAATCTTTTGATTAAAGTCTAAATCTTTAAGTTTAATGAATCAATTACTAATTAGATTTTGGTTTTTTTTTATGTAGACATGGCTACTTTTCTACCACTCTGATTATTATTGGACAATGATAATTTGGTGGGATCCAACTTCGGTAGCTGGTACCGAAAGTTGAAGATTGTCCTGGAGCATGAATGGATCCTATATCTGCTGATGGATCCTGCACCTGAGGAGCTAGCTACCAATGCAAGTGGAGCAGTCAGAGACACTTATCAAAAGTGGCTCAATGATTGAACCACTGTGTGCTGCATTATGCTAGCTACGATGAGTGATGAGTTCAGTCGCAAGTTTGAGATAGCTCAGCCAAATGAAATGCTTCAAGTGTTGAAGGATTCTTTTGGCACATCCGATGACATTGAGAGGCGCAAGAATAGTTGCACCATCTTTAATGTTAGAATGCGGGATGGAGCCTCTGTCACTGATCATGTACTGTATATGATCGAGCTGATAGAGCGCTTGAGCAAACTTGGCTTTTTCTTATATGAACAACTTAGGAAAGATACAATACTGAACTCGTTACCAAAGTCCTATCTCCCTTTCCTTACTCATTACAGAATGACAAAGCCTAAAGTAAACTACCATGGCTTACTAGAGTTACTTCAGAACTTTGAGAAGGATCACCAGCTCCATAAAAAGTCGTTGAACTTAGTGGGAGGTTTGTCTTCTGGTTCTCAACCCTTTGGAAAAGGAAAGAAGAACAAGAAGAAGAAAATAAAGAAGGTGCAAGTTCTGGCTGGGACATCAGTGCATGGCTAGACCAGAAAGATCAAGCCTAATAAGAATCAAGCTAAATGCTTCTTTTGCAAGAAGCGGGAGTACTGAAAGAGGAACTGTCCTCAGTACATTACCTCTATGGATCCGAACAAGTAGAGAAAGAAGCAAGCTATTACTGGGCAAGGTATTTATATAATAACTTCTTGCAATTTCTCTATTTATGATATTACTGACTGGGTATTGAATACCGATAGCCCTTACCATATTTGCAATTCCTTGTAGGGGTTGCAGGTCAGTAGAAGATTCGAGCAAGACGAGAGATTTCTAAACATTGGAGATTGAAGATCAGTTTCAGTTCTAGCTTTAGAAATTTTGAAACTTACATTTGAATCTCATATCGTTGTTCTTAGTGATTGTCGTTTCTGTCCTAGTTTCTTTTTAGATATCATTTATGTAGGCCTTTTGGCCATGAACAATTATGAAATTTCAATAAAGAAACAAGTCTATAATGTCATTGTGAATGGTGTTACTGCTTTCTATGGATAATTAAACAATGATGTATATATGTTATCATAATCTATTAATGTAGTCTATTCTACTGGCAAGCATCCTAGATTGGATAGTGTATCAGATATCTACTTATGGCACTATAGGCTAGGTCATATAAATAAAAATAGGATAAATAGGTTGACTCAAGAGGGAATCCTCGAAGTCAATAATTGTGAATCACTTCCAACCTATGAGTTCTGTCTTTTTAGTAAAATGACCAAGTCACCTTTTACTAGAAAAGGTGAGAGAGACAATGAGCTCTTAGGTCTAGTACATACTAATGTATGTGGATCAATGAGCACAAGTGCCAGAGGTGGATATGTCTACTTCATCACTTTCACAGATGATCTATCTAGATATGGATATGTCTATTTGATGAAACATAAATCAGATTCTTTTGAAATATTCAAATAATTCCGAAGTGAAGTAAAAAAATAAACTAGAAAGAGTATTAAAACTTTTTAGTCTGATCAAGAAGGAGAATACCTTTCTGGTGAGTTTCTTACATATCTAGGAGAGAATAGAATTCTCTCCCAATGGACTCCTTCTGGAACACCACAGCATAATGGTGTGTCTGAAAGGAGGAATCGAACTTTATTAGACATGATCCAATCCATGATGGGATTTGCTAGCTTGCCGATATCCTTCTGGGGATATGCACTCGAATCGACTTGTTATCTATTAAATAGGATTCCAAGTAAGTCTGTAGTTAAAACCCCATCTAAGATATGGACAGGGTATAAGCTAGCACTTTCACACCCTAGGGTTTGGGGGTGCCCGACTTATGTCAAATGATTAGTTACAGACAAACTTGGACCTAGGTCTGATAAGTGTACATTCATAGGGTACCTAAAAGAGACCAAAGGATACTATTTCTACCATGCTAATGAACCAAAGGTGTTCATCAGCCTTAGGACAACCTTTTTGGAAAAGAAGTTTCTTGGTGAAGAAACTGTTGCCTCTAAGATTGAACTTGATGAAGTTCAATAGATAGAAAGTCCAACACAGAATATTGAACCTAAGTCAGATTTGATCAGATCAGATTAGATTTGAAGCCTAGTCAACCCGCACCATTAATGCGATCCGGTAGAGTACCGTGCCATCTAGATAGATACTATGGATTCTTGATCTGGGATGGAGATCCCATCAAACTCGATGAGAATGATAAGGATCCGATCACTTATATGGATGCGATGCAGAGATCCAACTCTAAGAAATGGCTAGAAGCCATGAGATTCGAAATGGATTCTATGAAGGTCAATGATGTATAGATATTAGTTGACCCACCTGAAGGGGTTAAATCCATTAGATGTAAATGGATCTTCAAAAGAAAGAGGGGTGTAGATGGAAAGATGCAGACCTATAAAGCCCATCTGATTGCCAAGGGATATCGTCAACATTATGGTATTGACTATGACGAGATATTCTCTCCTGTGGCAATACTCAAGTCCATTCGGATCATGCTTGCCATTGCTATCCATCTAGACTATGAGATCTAGCAGATGGATGTGAAGATAGCTTTCTTAAATGGAGAGCTAACCGAAAAGGTGTATATGATACAATCTGAAGGGTTCACATCCACAGATGAGTCCAAGGTGTGCAAGCTTCAGAGATCCATTTATGGATTGAAGCAGGTATCTTGGAGTTGGAACATGCATTTTGATAAAGTGATCAAATCATATGGTTTTGTTAAGAATGGAGAAGAACCCTACATTTACAAATGGGCAAATGGTCCAGCAGTGGTATTCCTTATTTTGACATTCTCTTAATCGGGAATGATATCTCTGCACTACAAGAAATAAAAGTCTGGTGGTCATCACAGTTCTCCATAAAGGACTTGGGTGAAGCATCTTATATCATAGGGATGAAGATCTATGGAGATAGATCTAAAAGGATGCTTGGTATATCTCAGTCCACGTACATAGAAACTGTGATGAAGAGGTTCAGCATGGAGAATTCAAAAAAGGGCTATCCTTCGATAGACCAAGGAATTTCTCTCTCTAAGAAGGATTGTCCGACAACTCCTGAAAAGAGAGAGCGTATGAGTAGAATCCTATATGCTCCGACAATGGGATCTATTATGTATGCAATGAATGTACGAGACCAGACGTGGCATACTCACTAGGAGTGGTGAGTAGATACTAGTTTGATCTTGGAGAAAATCACTAGAAGATGGTTAAAACCATCCTTAAGTATTTGAGAAATACTAGGAACCAATGGTTGGTTTATGGTGAGTCAGATCTGAAGCTTGTTGGGTTTACAAACTTCAGCTTTCAATCTGACCATGATGACAGTAAAAGTGTGTCGGGGTATATCTTTACTCTAAATGGTCGAGCCATCTACTAAAAAAGTTTCAAGCAGCATGCAGTGGCTGACTCTATTTGTGAAGCAGAATACATGGCAGCATCAGTTACAGCAAAGAAAGCTATGTGGCTGAGGAAGTTCATCACCGAGCTTGGAGTAGCACCCTCCATTGATGATCCAGTCCTGCTCTACTATGATAGCACTGGCACCATAGCTCAAGCAAAGAAATCGAAGGCATACCGGTAGACAAAGCACATTCTGCATCACTTTTATGAGGTCCGTGAAATCATGGATCTTGGTGACGTTGACCTTTAGAAGATCGACGGAAAGAAAAACCTAGCCGATCCCTTCACTAAAGCCCTGGCAATCAAGGAGTTCGACAACCATAAGTCGAAGATGGGTATTAGATACTATGCCAAATGGCTTTAGGATAAGTAGGAGTTATTGAGAATTATGTCCTAAAATTAATTGTCAACCTATTGATGGTTGAGCTATTTTATAATTATAATTAATTTATTAATTAATAAAAATATTTGGGCATCTTTTTTATCATAAGTTTACATCTTCTAATGAACTTCATTATTGTGATGAAGTTCTTAGGACTATTTAGTTTTGATAAAGAGAGGATTTATCAATTAGTCCTTAAATTTGTTCATGATCAAATTATAGGCTGTTAATTAGGACAATAGCATCTATCGAGCATAGGTTGCTATATGCCATATAGGTTGGTTGTCCTCTTAATCAAAGAGTGTGAAGATACTGGTATGGCATACAGGTGAGATGTATGGGTACATCATCATAGAACGCAATCAACTCTAGAGCATTCTACTATCAAGAATGTCTCTGATGGGATATAGGTATAAGTATCCCTTAGACCTGAGATCACCTCAGTGACTTGCAAGCAACTCACTATGCTTTGGTATCAAACTAACTAAATTTCTAATTCAACAATAAAAGGCTTCTGGGCACAGTCAAGTACTTGCGAAATCGGAGTATAATCAAGATGAAATTGACCACTCCAAGAGTTGGAGAAGAATATATCATTGTATTTCAATATAGCAAAACCTTGACCAAGGTAATCCATTAGATGGATTTGATATTTTAAAATACAATGTGGACAACCTAATCAAAGCTGACAGTTGAACTCTGAGGTGTCCTACAAGCATTATGGTCAAGGGGATGAATTATATGAAAACTATATCCGCATGAGTTCTAAGGATGGTGTTCTACACCATCGACCTATCCGACCGTCGGATATCATTGCTAGATGGTCACTTCGATTGATACAAAAATTTATTTCTATGCTACCGGCTTAGGTTCGTACCTATAAGGTCATATACATTAGAGCTTATGATCTAATCGGATGGTTGATCAATGATTAAGAATCATTCTAGGGTTAAACAATCAATATGATTAGTGTTTAACCTAGTGCAAGTGTTGCAGGAGGATCGATTAGCAATTGGATTGCTAATTAGCTTAATTTGATTAAGCCAATAGACTGAGATTAAGTTTAATTAAATATTATTTAATTAGATTTGGTTTGGGCTTGATTGGATCAAGTCCAATTAGTTTATTGGATAAGCCAAGTGCAAGGAAGAACTAGTCCAACTCTAACTAGGATTCAGATTAACCCAATTTTTTAGTTTGATTAGAAAATAAATCAAAATTAAATTTGATTTAATTAAGTTCTTAAATAGGTTAGGATCTTATTTAATTGGATTAGTTTAATTTTGATTTTATTTGATTAAAAGATCTTGTTTGATCAAGTCAAAATAGAAGTCCTAGTATGACTAGAACTCCCTATCACTTGCGCCACTTAATCCTTGCGGCCCATGCCCTTTTTATTTTATTTTTTACGTGAAAATTCTCCACTTCCATGGCTTCTCATGCCCTCTTTCTCTCCTCCTTTTCTCATAAGATAATTTGTTGGAAGAACAAGTCAAAAGAGTTAGTTTTGCTTAGGATTCTATGAGATAGAATTCTTGTTGACCAAAACACCTTTCCTTGAGTGCCACCCCCTCTTTTAATTAATTCTTCTCCTATTCTATGAAAATAATCTCTTTTTCTATGTGCCCTCCCTTGCTGGTCTACGTCAATAATTTTGTTCTAATTTTTTTGTGAAATATAGAGCTTTGGGAGAGGTTTGGGATGTGCAAAAATTAGAGGAAGGGGGTTCTTGGGCGTGGGGGTTCCATAGGCACCAAACTAGGTGTCTAGGTGAGAGAAAAGAGAAGAAGAAGAGGATCTTCTTCTAGGGCTGTTTTATATTCAATATCTCCTCTCTTTTTTGATTTTTTTTTGAGAGAGACTCAGATCAATAAACTCTCATCTTCTTTCTCATATTTTGAAAAGTCCAAATTTTGAAGAAGGGAGCATCGGATCGATCGTCGAAGAAGGATCGGCATAGTACTAGCATGCTGTGCTGATTTTCTGCATCGAACTTCAGATCAGAGATCGTAGGCTCGTGTGGATGACTCCTAGAGGCCAGACGTGTGTGCAGCTCGTGACTTCATCCTCAAGCCTAGATCAATAAGTTAGAACATCTAACTTGCTTAGGTAATAGATCTAATCTATTAACTTCATACCTGCATTTGATGTAGTATAGATCTATGTTGATTTGATCAACCTTTTACTTTCTTATTTGATTTTAATTTTTGATTTAATATCATGCCTTGATCATGTAATAGATCTAAGATCTAGGTATTTACATATTTATTTAAATAAATATTTGATTTATTTAAATCTTTTGTTGTAAGATCTTGAAAAAGTTTTCAAGATCTACCTGTAAAACCCTAGATCTGATTTCTTTAGCGAATGGGCGAGCCGGGTAGGCCCACTAAGGAAGGAAAGCTGAGTGAAGCTCGGCCACACTCCTGAACTCTCCCTAAGTGCAAGCGAGCCCGAACCCCTCCCCAAGCTCGAAAGTAGGGGAGCTTTGATAGAAGGGCACGATGGGGCTCCTCCCTTCGAAGGTTCCATAACTATGCCCCTCTCAACGCTCCAAAAATCCAAGTACTGATGGAGATCAAGAGCAACTGCCAAGGCCAAAAAGAATGTGCTACCATCCTGGCAGACGCAACCCAAACAAATTCTATCTCTACCATCGTGATCACGATCATGATACTGAAGTGTATCCAGCTCCAAGATGAGATCAAGGAGCTCATCAGGCGAGGCAGGCTTGGCCGATTCCTGCTATGCTAGCCCGAAGGAAGGGAGGATTGGCCAAGGGCACTGCCGCAACCTGAACCACCTAGAGAAAGGAATAATAAGGAAATCGACCGCCTCTCGACATCATCAACACCATCTCTAGGGTACTTCGACGAGGGGAGGCTAGCAGATCAGCAGAGCCCGACACGAGGCAGAGAATTGAGGAGTCCATCGCTTTTACCAACAAGGATGTCCAAGGAGTTTGGTTCCCACATAATGACATGGTTATAATCTTTTTAAACATTGCTGACTATGATGTGCGCTGCATTCTAGGCAACGACCGAAGTTGGCCAAAGCATAGGCCAACTTTCTAGTCGTAAAAGCTCCATCTGCTTACAATTCTATTCTTGGCCGATCTAGTTTGAACGCACTCCAAGCTATGGTATCAACTTATTACTTAAAGATGAAGTTTTCGATGAGCTATGGAATTGAAGAAATTAGAGACAACTAGGCCTTGGCAAGGCACTGTTACTCCATGGCCCTACAGAAAGACACCCAGCCCGGCCTTTGCCTTGTTGATGGATTGGATGTCAGCGACAACCTAATGGAAGAGCGAGGAGAGCCTATTGAAGACCTCATTTCCATCCCATTAAATGATGGGAATGTGGAGCATATTTTGCAGGTCAGCTCCAACTTGGGGGATGAGGTTTGGGAGCAACTCATTACCTTCCTTCGAAGAAACATAGACGTCTTCACCTAGATCCCAATGGTTATGCTAGGGATTGATGCCAAGGTCATGGAACATCGGTTGGCTACAGATCTCAAGTGTCAGCCAGTAAAAGAGAAGATGTGCAGCCATGCTCTAGAGAAGCAGAAAGCAATTACAGAAGAAGTTGACAAGCTCCTCAAGATCGGATTCATCCGAGAAGTTAACTACCTGAGCTGGATCTCAAACATGGTGCTCACCAAAAAGGCAAATGACAAGTGGAGGATGTGTATAGACTTCAAAAAGCTAAACAAAGCCAGCCCAAAAGATAGCTACCCCCTTTTCAGGATTGATCAACTGGTGGATGCAACCTCGGGCCATGAGCTCCTCACCTTCATGGATGCCTTCTTCGGCTACAACCAAATCTGGATGGCACCAGAGGATGAGGAGAAAACTACTTTTGTTACTATCCGTGGTCATTACTATTATAGGGTTATACCTTTTGGACTCAAGAATGTAGGAGCAAAGTACCAGCACCTGGTCAACATGGAGGTGTATGTTGACCAGGTGGAGGTGTATGTGGATGACATGCTCGTCAAGAGCCGAACTTTAATAAATCACATTGCCGACCTCGAAAAGACCTTCAGTGCACTTGGAAAGTATAAGATGAAGCTGAACCTAACCACGTGCACCTTCGATGTGATCCTGAGAAAGTTTTTGGAATTTAGGATGTCGAGGTATGAGATTGAGGCGAATCTAGAGAAAATCTGGGCTATTCAGAAGATGACCACTCCAAAAATGATTAAAGAAGTTCAGTGTCTGACTGAAAAAGAGGCATCCCTAAATCACTTCATCTCAAGATCGATCGAGCGATGTATGCCCTTCTTTCAAGTTCTCAAGCAGCCAAAGAGCTTCTGCTGGATGGCGGAATGCCAACAGACTTTTAAGGAGCTTAAAAACTATCTCGGCTCACCTCCACTGCTGGCAAAGTCTGAGTCCAAAGAAGAATTATTCTTGTGCCTGACAGTCTCCCCAGTAGTCCTGGCAGTAGTCCTGGTGTTAGATATATGTACCCTAGAAGCCAGAATTGGCTGACACTTGTAATACACTTCTAGGGGCAAAATTATAATTTTGACTAAAATCAATAAAATGGTTTATTTTCTATCACATATGTGTATTTAGTATCTGTGATACATCCTTTGAGTTAATGGTAATGATAATTCATATTTTCAAGAGTTGAAAATTTAAGACATGAATAATCATTATTAACTCATAAAATGCTTCTGACCATAGGATCATCACAAGGATGGTGATTGATCCAGAAGGTTGGTGTACAATTGCTTCTCTTTAGTAGATGAGTCTTGAGTCTACGGTGTGGAGACACCGGAGCGAGAGTACAGGTACTCGTTAGAGAACGAGGGCACTGAGCGTGACCACCTCGAGTAGTCATTAGGGAAGTCTACCTTCTCGTCAATGACTGACTCGATGCTGCAGTAGTGTGTCTGGTTCTTTGACCTGAGATGCATCGGCAGTTCACCTTGAGGGTGTTATAGTTTGACTACACCATTACTCGGTCTCCTAGCCATATGGAACCCTGAGGTGTATGTTGGCTATAGCATGTTCATTGTAGGAACTGGATTGCATCAAGATGGAATCTATCTACCTCGGTGGTAGAGGAGCAGCCCTATGATGATCATGAGAATCAAGTCCAGAAGCCCATGGCCATGGCAGAGTGAAATAATAGAAAGAGTTTCTATTTAGATTTTCACATTGGACTTCGAATCGAATGATTACATCATATGACAGAGACTAGGGTTTGACGAGTTCACCTTAACCCTAATCTGATCGGGGCTCAAGATAGAAGAACTTAATCACACAGGTAGCTGCACCAAGAGGTTCGCATTCAGCTCTGATGGGTTGCCACCATATACTGCTAGGTGTCACTGGTGGATTTTGGGAGCAATTAGAATGATTTAGATGATCGATCATTCTAGCTGTTCGAATCAGAAGAGTTCTGATCCATCGAAAGGAGTTTCGATGATGTCGATGATAGAGATCATGACATATCCCATTACCATACAGAACTGAACCTAACTGGGTCACACAAACAAGGGTTTGAATCTGGTGATCATCAATTGAACTGATCTAGTTCAATTGATCTGAATGAGATTCAATTAGGTTCAAGGAAAATCGTGCTAGCACTCGATTGAACCTAACGTTCTTCTTTTACTATCATAAATAAGTTGTCCTGACTGAGCCAAAGGAGTTTGTGCTCAATCAGAGGCCTTCATATGGTCTGACTGGAGGTTGTCCAAGTCAGAAAAGGTTGTCTTATTTTGTAAGACATTACCTGCCATTTTTGGTCACCTGCCATTTCTTGTTCTTTGACTTTGGTCAAAAGTCTACCTTTGACTGGTCAAATGTTGACCATTGACACTTTGACTTTTGACCACATGTCATGCACCTATTGGAGAGCTGGTGGGGGCCTGTCCCCCTGCCAGAACCTGGCAAGGAGGAGGGCGCACGCCACCCTTGGCGTGTGCCCAAGTTGGAGGCGCCTAGGAGTCCTTGTTGGACAAGGACTCCATCTCCCTTTTTGGATTCCAATTAGAGTTCTCCTAAGAACCAACTTTGACTGGTCTTAGGCGCCCTCTAAGGAGGAATCCAGGGGACTCTATTCCCACCAATCAGATTTAGATCTGATTTCACAAAGGGTTGTGATTGGTTGGGAAGAAGAGGAGTTGGATCACAGATAGTCTATAAATAAGACCCTGCGCCCAACTCAAATATGATTGAAAGAATTCAATTCCCACGCCCCAAGGCTGCCTCTCCCCTCCTTCCTCCATGCCAAAGTCTCTTCTCCCTCTCCTCTCCACGTCCAAAAGTAGTTTTGGGTTCTTGGTTGGTGCGATTCCAGATCAAGAGAAAGGCGATCAAAAGCAAGAAGGCTGCGCTGCTGCAAAAGGACGACTGCTGATCTTCAAAAGGAGTTTTGAAGATCCTCCAGATCAGATCCAGATCTGATTTTTGGAGGATGTGATAGAGAAGAAGAGGATCTCCAGATCCAACCCTGAGTGGATACCGGTAGAGGCCAGGCGCTTGCGTGGCTAGATCCAGAACCTTCCGCTGCTTACAGGATCATCAACAGGGTAATAGGATTACCCAAATCAGGTAAATTAAATTTGATTTAATTTATCTTATTTTATTTTATTTATTAAAATAATAAGAATCAGATCTGAAACATATCAAGATCTGATTAGATCAAAGAAAAAAATTTTTGAAATATATCTCTTGATCTGATCAGATCTGGAACGAACCTGGACCGGAAAAATCAGGATTTCCCTTCAACTGGTATCAGAGCCATGGTTCTAAAATTGTTTAGATCTGATTTTAAATTTATTTTAATTAGAAAATAAAGTGATTTCAGATGTCACATGAGATGTGATCAGATCTGAAATCAAAAAAAATTAAAATTAAATGATTTGGATCTAAGAATTATGAAGATATGCATGACTAGTTCTAGAATAGAATAGTTCTATAGAATAGTTCTTGCATGTCTTTGATTTAATCTGATTAAATCATATTTTAGATCTTCTTATTTACTATTTTTTGATATTATAAGTGTTATAATAACATCTGAAAAATAGCAAATAAAAATTATTTAATTTTAAATATCATATGAGATATGATTGATGCATGTCTAGACTAGTTGTAGAATAGTTCTACATAATTGTCTAGATTAGAATTTATTTTGATTAGATCAATTTAAATCTAATTTTTTAGATTATTATGAGATAATTTAGATCTGAAAATATGCATGATTTGATACATGAGATGTATGCAAAATATGCCTTGATTAGATCTAAATTTGTATATGAGATATATGATATAGATCTATAACTGTTTTGTAGTATTACATGTTCCTGATTAAGGCGTTCCTCTTGGCCGTCCGGTCATAAGAACGAAGAAGGGTTTAAAGGCCCTCTCTTCCCATTCGATGGGGTGTTCTTATGACGTGTAGGGGTGCTGCGTGTTCGTCCTTAATCAGAAACCCAAAACTTACTTTCTGCAAAACCCTAGATCCTGAAACCCTAGGATTTATTGTGCATATTTTGTTTATGAACCCAACTTAATTAAGAATTAAGTTTATGGAATATTAATTAGGTCTAAAATTGAGAATTTCAGATCTAAGACATATTCATAATACTGGGTTCGGGCTTGGGTAGCTCAATTAGGTCTAAGCGGTTGATCAAACCGAATCAAGAGTTGGTTAGATGGGATCAACAATGCTTAAATTGACCAGCCTAATAGGATTAAGTCTGGGTCAAGATCGAGTCACGATCAAGCAAGACCTAATTAGGCTCAGAGGTTAGAGTCTGGATTGTAGGCTAACCCAATTGGTTCTGACTCAACAATTTGGTGTCTAAGGTAAGTTTGGCACAGACGACCGACTGGTTTTTAATTGGAAGCTACTCGACCTGAATGCGTTCTTGTGCGAGTTAATGGCATATTCCTTCCACCGGTCTCACTTACCTGGCCATATCTGTTGACACAGTTCTGATCTGAGGTGGTCAATAATCCGAGCTAACCCATGCCACTAGGTTAGTCATAATTGTTATGACTAAGCCAAGTCTAGTTTAATGAGACCTGAATCAATTCTCCCTAAGAAAAGATTAAGTCTGAGGTCTTCCACCATTGTAGATGTGCGGGCCCTTCCCGGGGTTGATTGTTCTCGGCTGGATACAGTGGCTCAGTTGCACCGGGAAGATGCAACCATGTCTATTAGGCATTGGATGCTATGGGCTGGAGGATGAGTTGGGCTCAATATTTTGGATACGGTGAGAGACTCAATTAGGAACCCAGTCTATGCAAATGGTGGGTCTGACTTAACTAAGGAGTGGATCAATATTTTGGATACGGTGAGATTCATGAATTAGAGACCAAGTTTGGGTGCACCATGATTAGAGAATCATTGAACAAGAGTTGTTCACTCATTGGCTAACCCATCACCAATAACTGTTAGGTGAGGTGATGAGTCAGTTGGTGAGACCGCACCACCCACTAGAAATCATTAATCATGGAGATTTTTGCATCTCTACAGAGGGAGTGTAGGGATCCGAGAAAATAGTGGGAGCTAATTTGTTTAAAAATAAAATCCCTAAACAAATTGGTCAAGTCAAAATTACAGTATCTAACTAGAATCTTTGACTCTCTACAGGAAAATGTCTGCGTCCAACCCATTGGCACGTATCCTAGACACACATAGACTGACTGGACCCAATTATAAAGATTGGCTCAGGAACTACAAAATTATTTTGGGTTCAGAGAAGTTAACACATGTTTTGGACCAGGACCCTCCCACCTTACCAGCTCGTCCATCCACTGAACAGAGAGCGTCTCTGGAAAAATGGATTGACGAAGATAATAAGGCCAGATACTACATGTTGGGCTCGATGTCTGATGAGCTCCAGCGCCAACATGAAGATATCGGGACTGCTCGCCAAATGTTGGCTCACCTGCAGGAGATGTTTGGTGAACAGAGTCGCGCAGCCAAATATCAAGTCACGAAATGACTTTTTAAGGCTAAGATGCGTGATGGGCAGTCAGTCCAAGATCACTGTCTGACAATGATCAAGGACATGGAAGAGCTTGAGAAGCTCGGTGTGAAGTTGGACTTGGATCTGCAGAACGATATTATTCTGCAATCCTTGACTGATGCATATGGGCAATTCATCATGAATTACCACATGCATAAACTTCAAAATTCCTTGGCCGAGTTGATGAATATGCTGGTTACCGCTGAGCTTTCTATGAAAGGTTCTAAAGGCTCAGTTCTTGCTATGGAACGGACTTCTTCCAAAAGAAAGTCTTATGGAAAGAAAAAGAAGTCTGTGAAAAAGCAAAAGGTGGAAGGATCAAAGAAGAAGAAGGCAGAACCGAAGAAGAAAGGCCGATGGCAAAGGAAAGTGTTTCCATTGCAACAGCGACGGCCATTGGAAGCGGAACTGCCCTACTTACCTGGCCACCCTGAAGAACAAGAAGGAAGGTCCTTCTGGAGGTATGCTCGTTATTGAGTCTAACCTTACGGTTTCTTCTGCATCCAGTTGGGTGCTTGACTCTGGTTCTAGTGCTCATCTGTGCACTTCTATGCAGGGTCTTGAGGATAGCAGGAGGCTGAGGGATGGAGACATGATCCTACGCATCGGTAATGGAGCAAGAGTTGCTGCAGTAGCCGTGGGAACATACCCTCTTCGATTACCATCTGGTTTAGACTTAGTTTTAAAAGACTGTTATTATGTGCCTGCAGCTAGCAGGAATTTGATTTCTGTTTCATGCTTAGCACAAGAAGGTTATGTGATCACCTTCTTTAAGGACCATTGTAACATTCTTTATGAAAGAAATAAAATTGCAAATGGTTTCCTTATTAATGGTCTTTATCAGTTACATATTGATGTACCTATTTCTAACTATCGAGCAAAACGTGAATGCCAAACGACCTAGGGATAGTCCAAACGACAGATATCTATGGCACCTGAGATTAGGTCATATAGCAGAAGATAGGATTAACAAATTGGAGAAAAATGGGCTATTGAGTCCATTGACTTTTGAGTCATATCCAACTTGTGAATCTTGTCTTCAAGGCAAAATGACTAAACTCCCTTTTGTTGGACATGGGGAGAGGGCCACAGATCTCCTTGCCCTAGTACATACTGATGTGTGCGGCCCATTTGATGTGCCGGCTAGAGGCAATTTTGTCTACTTCATTACCTTTACCGATGATCTGTCTAGGTATGGGTATGTGTATCTTATGAGACACAAGTCTGAAGCTTTTGAAAAGTTCAAAGAATTCAGACATGAAGTAGAAAAACAAACTGGAAAACCCATTAAGGTTCTTCGATCAGATCGAGGAGGTGAATACCTTAGCCGGGAATTCCTAGACTATCTTAAGGAAAATGGCATAGTCTCTCAATGGACTCCACCAGGAACACCTCAACTCAACGGGGTTTCAGAATGGAGAAATCGGACTCTATTGGATATGGTTCGATCCATGATGAGCTTCACAGACCTCCCTGATTTTCTTTGGGGACATTCATTATTAACTTCAATCTATTCTACTGAATAGGGTTCCCTCTAAAACCGTTCCTACCACACCGTATGAGATATGGCACGGTAAGAAACCAAGTCTGAGTCATCTCAGAATTTGGGGTTGTCCGGCTCATGTCAAAAGACAACAAGCGGACAAGTTAGAGTTTAGGTCCTTTAGAGCTCGATTCATAGGATATCCTAAAGAGTCATTAGGATACTATTTCTACATTCCAGAAGACCACAATGTGATTGTGAGTCGACATGCCATCTTTCTTGAAAAATAGTTTATTCAAGATAGCGGCATTGGAAAGCAGATTAAGCTTGATGAGAAAGTCTCACAAGTAGAACGAGCTAAGGACCAAGTGGAACCAAATCAGGTTGAGCCAATAAGAACACTACCTCCTCCACCTCGTAGATCGGAAAGAGTTTTCCCGTCCCCCTGAAAGATACTTAGGTATTATTTCAGAGGACGTAGAGGAAATGTTCCTCATAGGTAATGGTGCTCATGGTGATGATCCCAAAACCTACAACGAGGCGATATCAGATATCGACTCCGAGAAATGGCTTAGAGGCAATGAAGTCAGAAATTGACTCGATGCACTCAAACCAAGTCTGGACCTTGGTAGATCCACCAGAAGGTATAGTACCTATTGGGTGTAAATGGATCTTCAAGAGAAAGATTGGTGCAGATGGGAATGTGGAGACATTCAAGGCTAGACTGGTGGCAAAAGGTTATAGTCAACGCGAAGGCATTGACTATCAGGATACCTTTTCCCCAGTAGCTATGCTAAAATCCATCCGCACATTGCTTGCCGTTGCAGCCTATTTCGATTATGAAATATGGCAAATGGACGTGAAAACGGCATTCCTTAAATGGATATCTTGAGGAAGATATCTATATGGAACAGCCGCTAGGTTTCACATCCAGTGATACTGATCACAAGGTTTGCAAGCTGCAAAGGTCCATATATGGACTTAAGCAAGCATCTCGGAGCTGGAACACTCGTTTCAATGATGTGATCAAAAAGTTTGGTTTCATCAAAAATGAAGAGGAACCATGTGTTTTCAAAAAGGTCAGTGGGAGCGCTGTTGTCTTCCTCGTATTGTACGTGGATGACATCCTCCTTATTGGGAATGATATTCCCATGTTGACATCAGTCAAGATGTGGTTGTCCAAGGAATTCTCCATGAAAGACCTAGGTGAAGCATCCTTTATTCTAGGAATTAAGGTCTATAGGGATAGACCGAATAGGATGCTAGGACTTTCACAGAAGATGTACATAGAGGAAGTACTAAAGAGGTTTAGTATGGAAAACTCTAAGAGGGGATTAATACCCTTCAGACATGGTATTCATCTTTCCAAGAAGATGTGCCCCTAGCACACCTGAGGAAATAGAACGCATGAGCAAGATCCCTTATGCTTCTGCAATAGGGAGCCTCATGTATGCCATGCTATGTACACGACCTGATATAGCCCATGCTGTGAGTGTCACAAGCAGATATCAGTCAAATCCAGGTGAAGAACACTGGACTTCTGTGAAATGTATCCTTAAGTACTTGAGAAGAACTAAGGATATGATGTTGGTCTTTGGTAATGGAGAACTCCAAGTTCCAGGGATACACAGACTCGGATTTCATGTCCGATATAGATGATCGAAAGTCGACATCTGGGAGTCTGTTTGTGTGCAATGGTGGAGCTGTCAGCTGGAAGAGTTCCAAGCAAACTGTGATAGCAGATTCCACCATGGAAGCAGAATATATAGCTGCATCAGAGGCTGCAAAGGAAGCATTCTGGTACAAGAAGTTTGCTGCAGAAATTGGAGTAATGCCATCAGATGCCATTCCTCTTTACTGCGACAACAATGGCGCCATAGCCCTTGCTAAGGAGCCGAGGTCTCACCAGAAATCCAAGCACATTGAGCGGCGATACCATCTCATCCGCGATTACCTTCGAGAAAGGTTACGTTCGAGGTCAAGAGAGTCAACTCCACAGATAATGTGGCAGACCCACTTACAAAGCCGTTGGGCCAGCAGAAGATCGAAGCCCACCTTGAGAAGATGGGACTTAGACTTGTAGCCAATTGGCTTTAGGACAAGTGGGAGATTGTTAGATATATGTGCCCTAGAAGCCAGAATTGGCTGACACTTGTAATACACTTCTAGGGGCAAAATTATAATTTTGACTATAATCAATAAAATGGGTTATTTTCTATCACATATGTGTATTTAGTGTCTGTGATACATCCTTTGAGTTAATGGTAATGATAATTCATATTTTCAAGAGTTGAAAATTTAAGACATGAATAATCATTATTAACTCATAAACATGCTCCCGACCATAGGATCATCACGAGGATGGTGATTGATCCGGAAGGTTGGTGTACAATCGCTTCTCTTTAGTAGATGAGTCTTGAGTCTACGGTGTGGAGACACCGGAGCGAGAGTACAGGTACTCGTTAGAGAACGAGGGCACTGAGCGTGACCACCTCGAGTAGTCATTAGGGAAGTCTACCTTCTCGTCAATGACTGACTCGATGCTGCAGTAGTGTGTCTGGTTCTTTGACCTGAGATGCATCGGCAGTTCACCTTGAGGGTGTTATAGTTTGACTACACCATTACTCGGTCTCCTAGCCATATGGAACCCTGAGGTGTATGTTGGCTATAGCATGTTCATTGTAGGAACTGGATTGCATCAAGATGGGAATCTATCTACCTCGGTGGTAGAGGAGCAGCCCTATGATGATCATGAGAATCAAGTCCAGAAGCCCATGGCCATGGCAGAGTGAAATAATAGAAAGAGTTTCTATTTAGATTTTCACATTGGACTCGAATCGAATGATTACATCATATGACAGAGACTAGGGTTTGACGAGTTCACCTTAACCCTAATCTGATCGGGGCTCAAGATAGAAGAACTTAATCACACAGGTAGCTGCACCAAGAGGTTCGCATTCAGCTCTGATGGGTTGCCACCATATACTGCTAGGTGTCACTGGTGGATTTTGGGAGCAATTAGAATGATTTAGATGATCGATCATTCTAGCTGTTCGAATCAGAAGAGTTCTGATCCATCGAAAGGAGTTTCGATGATGTCGATGATAGAGATCATGACATATCCCATTACCATACAGAACTGAACCTAACTGGGTCACACAAACAAGGGTTTGAATCTGGTGATCATCAATTGAACTGATCTAGTTCAATTGATCTGAATGAGATTCAATTAGGTTCAAGGAAATCGTGCTAGCACTCGATTGAACCTAACGTTCTTCTTTTACTATCATAAATAAGTTGTCCTGACTGAGCCAAAGGAGTTTGTGCTCAATCAGAGGCCTTCATATGGTCTGACTGGAGGTTGTCCAAGTCAGAAAAGGTTGTCTTATTTTGTAAGACATTACCTGCCATTTTTGGTCACCTGCCATTTCTTGTTCTTTGACTTTGGTCAAAAGTCTACCTTTGACTGGTCAAACGTTGACCATTGACCACTTTGACTTTTGACCACATGTCATGCACCTATTGGAGAGCTGGTGGGGGCCTGTCCCCCTGCCAGAACCTGGCAAGGAGAAGGGCGCACGCCAAGGGTGGCGTGAGCCCAAGTAGGAGGCGCCTAGGAGTCCTTGTTGGACAAGGACTCCACCTCCCTTTTTGGATTCCAATCAGAGTTCTACTAAGAATCCAAGTTTGACTGGTCTTAGGCACCCTCTAAGGAGGAATCCAGGGGTCTCTATTCCAACCAATCAGATTTAGATCTGATTTCACAAAGGGTTGTGATTGGTTGAGAGGAAGAGGAGTTGGATCACAGATAGTCTATAAATAAGACCCTGCGCCCAACTCAAATAATGATTGAAAAGAAATTCAATTCCCACGCCCCAAGGCTGCCTCTCCCCTCCTTCCTCCATGCCATAGTCTCTTCTCCCTCTGCTCTCCACGTCCAAAAGTGTTTTGGGTTTTTGGTTGGTGCGATTCAGATCAAGGAAAGGCGATCAAAAGCAAGAAGGCTGCGCTGCTGCAAAAGGACGACTGCAGATCTTCAAAAGAGTTTTGAAGATCCTCCAGATCAGATCCAGATCTGATTTTTGGAGGTGTGATAGAGAAGAAGAGGATCTCCAGATCCAACCCGAGTGGATACCGGTAGAGGCCAGGCGCTTGCGTGGCTAGATCCAGAACCTTCCGCTGCAATCAGGATCATCTACAGGGTAATAGGATTACCCAAATCAGGTAAATTAAATTTGATTTAATTTATCTTATTTTATTTTATTTATTAAAATAATAAGAATCAGATCTGAAACATATCAAGATCTGATTGGATCAAGAGAAAAATTTTTGAAATATATCTCTTGATCTGATCAGATCTGGACGAACCTGGACCGGGAAAATCAGGATTTTCCTTCAAGGGTTTGAGAGGTCTAAATTAGAAAATTTACTTATCTTCTAATTGCTACTAGGAGACTCCGACCTTACTTTCAGGCATACCATAACTGTCCTCATGGATCAACCAATTAAAGCAGTTCTTCATCGAATGGATGCCTCCAAAAAAATTGCAAAATGAGCAATCGAGCTTACAGAATTTGACATCAACTATCGACCTCGACCATCGATCGAAGCTCAGATATTAGCAGATTTTATACTAGAATGCACCATTCCAGATAAAGTCGAGCTTGAATAGAATGAAACCAATATTTCATGGTTACAACCGAGCCCTCCGAAGAGAGAGCCAATCTTTCCAATGGTTTTTGGATCCTATATGTGGATGGTTCATCCAACGCTGCTGGAGAAGGCATGGGGTTGGTCTTGGTTAACCCCGAGGGAGTCATCACCGAATATGCACTATATTTTGAATTCCTTGCAACTAATAATGAGGCCGAATATGATGTTTTGATCGTTCGATTAAAAATAGCAAAAGAGTTAGAAGCAGATCGGCTCCAAGCCTATAGTGATTTCCAACTGGTGGTCGGATAGGTTAGTAGTAGTTACAAAGCTTGGGAGGAAAGCATGATGAAATATCTTGAGAAAGTAAAGAACTTGACTCTGACCTTCGATAGTTTTAGCATTCAATAGATTTTGAGGCCAAAAAATGCACGAGCTGACATTCTCTCTAAATTAGCCACTTTAGCCCCAGCCGAACTATCCAAAGAAGTATTTCTCAAAATTCTAAAGTGCCCAAGGACAAAGGAGTCCTAGCCTATTATGCAAGTCGAGCACGAGCCAAGCTGGATCGATCCACTAATTGCCTACCTCAAGGATGGAGCTATTCCTCATGATCTGAAAGAAGCTCGAAAACTCAGGAATCAAGCTTTCCGATATGTTTTGTATGAAGGCAAACTATATAAAAGATCGTATTCTCTACCACTCTTGAGATATCTTCGATCTTCGGAGGTTGAATTCGCATTATATGAAGTGCATGAGGAAATTTATGGAAGTCATATAGGAGCCAAATTTCTATCACAAAGACTACTTCGACAGGGATACTATTGGCCGATCTTGTACCATGATTCTATAGAGTATGTTAAGAAATATGACCGTTGTCAGAAAAATGCAAACATACAAAGACAGCCAGCCTCCGAGCTTACTCTACTAAGCGCACCTTGGCCATTCATGCATTGGAGGATGGACGTACTCGGACCCTTTCCAATGGCATCTAGACAATGGAAGTTCCTCCTGATTGCAATTGACTACTTCACCAAATGGGTCGAGGCCGAACCATTAGCAAAAATTACTGAAGCTAAGGTATAGAACTTTATTTGAAAGTCAATCGTCTGTTGGTTTGGTCGACCCTAAACTCTCATAACCAATAATGGATGATAGTTTACTGGGATGAGGTTCGTTGAGTTCTGCAATGATCTAAACATCTTCCATCACTTCATATCAATGGCCCATCCGTAGGCAAATAGTGAAGCAGAGGTGATAAACAGAACCTTACTGTAAGGTATCAAAGCAAGACTTGAAAGGATGAGGAGGACCTGGGTAGATGAGCTCTATCATATGTTCTGGGCATACCGAACTATCCAAAGATTGCCAACCGGAGAAACCTCATTTGTCTTAGCTTTCAAAATAGAAGCGGTCATCCCAATAGAACTTAAGCTTCCATCAGCACGAGTTGAGGCATTCAATAAGCAACAAAACTCATCGGACCTCAAGACTAACCTCGACTTGTTAGAGAAAAAATAAGACTAAGTTTAAGTTTGGATGGCAACCTATAGGCAAAAGGTAGCTCACTACTATAACTCAAAAGTCAAAGGCAAAATATTCAAATTGGGAGATTTAGTGCTTCGATGAGCAGCTATTTCACAACCTTAGAATCAAGAAAAATTCACTCTGAATTGGGAAGGTCTGTATGAAGTAGAGGAGCTCGTCCGACCCAAAACTTATCACTTGAAGTTGCTCGATGGAACAACTCTCCCATGACCTTGGAATTCTGAAAACCTAAGAATTGGCCCATCAAGAATAAGAGGAGAACCTCGTCCTAACATGAGCAAAGTTGAAGGCCTCGTTAGATTAAGATGAGATGAGGAGAGAGACCCTGCCAATGGTCCTAACGTGCCCCTACGACCCATTATGGATAGGAGAAGAACCTCATCCTAACGTGAGCAAAGTCGAAGACCTCGTTAGATTAAGACGAGATGAGGGGAGAGGCCCTGCTAATGGTCCTAACATGCCCCTACAACTCATTAGGGATAGGAGGAGAACCTCGCTCTAACGTGAGCAAACTTGAAGGCCTCAATAGATTAAAACAAGATGAGAAAAGAGGCCCTACCAATGACCTTAATGTGCCCCTATAGCCCGTTAGAGACAGGAGGAGAACCTTATCCTAACGTAAGCAAAGTTGAAGGTCTCATTAGATTAAGATGAGATGAGGAGAGAGGCCCTGCCAATGGCCCTAATGTGCCCCTACAACCCGTTAGGAACAGGTGGAGAACCTCATCCTAAAGTGAGCAAAGTCGAAGGCCTCATTAAATTAAGATGAGGTGAGAGGAGAGGCCTTGCCAATGGTCCTAATGTGCCCCAACAATCCATTAGAAATAGGAGGAGAACCTCATTCTAATATGAGCGAAGTAGAAGGCCTCGTTAAATGAAGACGAGATGGAGGGAGAGGTCCTACCAATGGCCCTAATGCGCCCCCACAAATCACGTCAGAAATAGAAGAAAAACCTCATCCTAACATAAGCAAAAGCCAAGACCTCGTTGACTAAAAATGAGGGGAAACGAGAAGCTCGACTTCTACGACTACATGGTCACACCAAACATAAAAGGAAGGACCCTATCTCGATTCACAAAAGAGACCTCGGCTCGACATCCACAGCAAGCATCACGTCAAAAGAGAACATAGAGACATACAAAGTAAAGAAGGTAAAGCCACGAACAAACCTCAAGTCCATGCAAAATGAAAATAACAAAAAGGTACCATTTCATTACAAGCATAAGGTCTTTACAAGCGAAGTGCGGGTCGGCACAACCAATTACACTATATATATATATATATATATATATATATATATATATATATATATATATATATATATAAAATAAAAATAAATATATAGGAGAAAGAAAGGGGAAGGGCCACCAAAATCCTAAGAAGAAGGACTAGACTCCTCAGACTTCGGACTGGTGGCCATTACCAAAGATTCCTTAAGACGATCGACCTCCTCCTCATGCTCCCTCCGCCTCATTATATTATCATAGAACATCCTATCAGCTCGGCAGTAGTTCTCTTTTGACTTTCGCAGCCTCCTCCTTAGGACCTCGGACTCAGCCTCCGCAACCTTAGTAGCTTGACTCTCACAAGTTAGCTCGAGCTTCAACCATTGCACCTCGGTCTTTTCCGCACCGACTCCCAGAGCTCACCAACGGTCCTCCTCAAAGAGGCGACCTCCTCAGCCTCCCTACTTATACCAGCCTAAAAGTCATCATCATGTTGCCGCTAAAGCCGGGCTACTTCGTTGTTGGAGGCACGAAGCTTTTATTCTAACGTGGACATCCTGCCACTCCAGTCTAGTCGGTAAGTCTCATATGTGAGCTCAGCATCATGCAGCTGCTTTTAAAGTGCGAAGAACCTCATCGACCAGTTCCACTCAAATCATGCCTTATTGGAGAACCACGATGAGCTTCCCTCCAAAAGTTGAATTTTTTTCTTTGCCACCTTGAGTTGAGTCTCGAGGAAGCTGCTCTTCACCATCAATACCCAAGATTTGTCGCTTGTATTCTTTCGAAGTTCAGCCAGCTCCCTCTTGAAGATTTCCTTTCGAATGTTGAAACTGGCAAAGTCCTTCATATGCAAGTTTCGAAGATGAGTGACCTCTTTGGTTGCCTCCAAAGTATTCTTCCACAAAGCTTGAAGATCGTCCTCTGTCTTCTTTAACTTCCTCTTCAGTAGATGGACTTCCTTCTTTAGGCCTTTTATTAAGGATTTCAAGGAAACCCCTGAGGCAGCGGGTCAGCATTGATGGAAGACTGCATTCGAGGTATGAAAAATTCTCAAAGATATAGATAAAAAAAAATTCAGAAATGCACTTTCATTTAATCAAGAATTTTGAGTATAAAGAAAAAAGAAAAAGGAAAAAGCAAAATGTACAACTACTCAAGGATTTCAACCTCGGGAGGGGTGATGGAAGATGGAGCCGGAGCGCTCTTGCTACCACGGGTGCCCGAACTGGCTCGGATGCTTCTACAGCAGGTTCGAATGGACTGGATGCAAGCTCGATGAAGGAAGGATTGACTGTGGCATTGAATGGTCCTGCTTCTATGTCATCCTCCTCCAGAAATTTGGGGTCGAGTTTGGGGAACCTCTGAGCCACCCTGCCTTCACAGAGCTCGAAACCCTTAATGAACGCCTCCTGGCCGAATTCGACATTCAGGTTTCTTATCTCAAAACAAGCCTTGAACTCTTCCATGGCCTGGGTCATCGCCTCCAAGACCAACTTCGCCATTCGAGCCTCCAATTTGGTGACCTTATTCTTTGCTTTATTCTTCCTCTCCTCCTCTAGGGCCAGTGCAGCCTTGAATCCAGCTGAGATGAACTCCTCTTTTGGAAGTGTACCTTGGAGACTTTCAATGTCCGCCGCCTTCTCCTCTACAAGGTGCTTGACCTCAATGACCCTCTCTTGAAGATGGCAAATCTCGGCTCGAAGGTCCTCCTTAACCTTCTATGCTTTTGCCTCCTGACGGCATGCCCTCTTGATGTAGATGAGCATCTGATGATCCGACTGCAACAAACGATTGATGTTTAAAAAAAAAAATGAAGAAGGAGAAGAAAAGAGAGGAGTAGAAGGGTCAAACGATGGAGCAGTTACCTTGAGGATGGTTCCAAGAGAACTCCAAACGAACTGTAATGAGTCAAGGTTGGCCATGTGGTCCACCATCTCCAGCATGGCGAACCTATTGGTTAGATCTCAAAGAATCTTTGGGTTGTCGAAGGGATCCTCCCCTCGTTCATCACTATCACCATCCAGCCCGCTAAGGTGAGCCTTGCGGGATGTCTTGATGATAGCTTTCTTCTTTTTCCTTCCTTTCCCTATCTCTTCCTCAGTAGGGGGCTCCGTAAACCCGAGGGCATGGGAGGCATGGAGCCTGTGCCAGTGGTGCTGACCTTGGCAATTAAGGCAACTTCAGCACTGGTGATGACCTTGGGCGTAATGGTAGTGGAGGTAGGGACCATGGAGCTGGAAGCGCCGACCTTCTTCCTCTTCGAGCTATCACTTGATGCCTTTCCTTTCCTCTTCTTGGCGTAAAGTTCTTTAGTAAGCATTTCAGCAGTTTTGATATCCATTTCTACAATAGGAAAAGAAGTGCGGTCAGTGGCAATACACATGTGCAAAATCATGTGAATTCAAAATGTAAAAGATGTACCAACAGGGTCAAGGAGACTCAGACCCAGGTTAAACAAGGTCTGTTCTGTTAGAAGGATGGGAAGGAGAGGAGTTTGGTATGCTTTGAGTTTATTGGAGGAATCAAGGTCGGCACCGTCTAAGCTAGGAGCTCGGCAAACTGACTCCCTAATATAACCCCAAAGAGGAAAATCTAAGAATAGAATCGAACAATGCACAAAAAAGTACTTTTCCTTCCAGTTATGAATGAAAGAAGGGGCACTTTTCAATAACCCCTTCTTGCTGAATTGAAAAAAAAGTACCACCAATCCTTCGCGGAAGGATGGTGCTTGAAGGTATAGAAATCCTAAAGAGCGAAATGGTCGACTAGACCTTGGCCAGTTGACAGAGGAAAAAAAAACCAATGACGAACCGAAAGGAGTTCGGTACGATAGATGCAAAAGAGATGTTTAAAAATTGAAAGAGGATGACTACAAAAGGGGATAGTAAGAGCCTAAGCCCGGCACGCAAAGTTTCTAAGTACAAACAAAATTGGCCGATCGAAGGAGAGCTGACTCGATCATCAGAGCTAGGAAGTTCAAGGTCTTATTTTGGAGGGATTCCATACTGGATTTGGATTAGAAAAAGATCGTTCAGAGTAAGAACAGATGGGATGGTATCTAGAACGAAGGACGAGTGAGATATGCTCCCAAGTTCTACCTCGATCGGGGGTGCAGGATTAAGGAAGGTTGGTCCGGTGAGCCCTAAGAACTAATGGAGTGGAAGGTTTCGGAAGACATTCGGATCAAAATTATACCAAAAGAAAACCTCCAAAAAATAAGGAAAAATGTAGGGCAAATGTTGCTATCAAAAAATCAGAGGAGCAAGAAGCTAGAAAGGAAAAGCATGAATAATCTAAGAGAAGGGTTAGGAAACTGACCTAAGCTATCAAGGGAGAATGAAAGGATAATGGATGTGATAAGAATCAGTCAAAAGGGTGTTCAGAGCTTAGGAAGGCGAGGGAGGAGGCCAAAACCCTTAGGAAGAAGATGAACGGGGACTGAAGAAAGGAGAAGACTCAGGTAAGAATGGATTTTGGATGAGAGGAGAATGCCTTAAATAGCTAGAGATAATCCAAGATGGTTATGATTGTGGATCAATTTTGGTTGGTCAGCATGCGCCACGTGTCCCACTCATCATGATAGAAGAGTGGCAACGGACAGAGTCTTTATGGCGCCATACTTAGGATAGAGTTTCGACGGGAGATTCGAAAAACCATCTTTTCGAACTTATTTCAGACTTAGAAAGCTTCGGTGCCAACATGGTAAATACCAAAACATCTCATCCTAACAAGCACGAAAATCTGGGACTGGACTTCGGTAGTCATCTTTTTTCTTTCTTTCTTCAAATTTCGAACTCGAGAGTAGGGGGACTATTGTTAGGGATAAATTCTGCTCGCGTCGAAGTCTAGTCTGATGCTTAGCCTAATGTAACTGGTAATCACAGAAGAGCTTCGATCATGAATTCTTTCTCTTGGGACCTCTCTAGCAGTCGAGCTCCTTCCAGACCTCTCCAATAGCCGAGCCCCTTCCAGACCTCTCCAGTAGTCGAACTCCTTCCAAACTTCACCTTCAGTCGGATCCCTCCATCGAACAAATTTTTCTTTAGGTCTCTCCTCCTATGGATCTACATGCAAATTCCTCTAGTAGACCTACTTCTAAATCTCCCCAGCGGATCCATGTTCAGACATCTCCGACAGACTTCCTTGAAAGACTCCTCCAGTCGCAGGACTCCCTAATCCCTTTTGGCCGAACTTCCAACAGTCACCCAAAAAGGTCTCCCCTCGAATCCAGCTTCATACACAGCATGAATCAACTCACACATAGACTGCCTTAGAGGAGTCCGAACTTCTCTAGAATTGATATAACTCAAAGTTCTTCACCAACCGACGTCTATCCTATCCGAACTTCAACTATTAAATCTCAACAGACTAGCAAGTCACGACAACAAACATCACTCTCGATTGGCAAGTTGCGACAACAAACACCATCTTCCATAACAAACTTCGCATGGCCTGAGCGGCCCACTACCAAATGGTTATAGCTGTTGCTATTAGTTTGTTACAGGCTCCATCTATAAAAGGGACCCTCCATATATGTTTTCTCTAAGCTCTCTTCTTCTTCCCAAGACTCTGCAACTTTATTGACTGAGCACTCTATTTCTATTGATCGAAAGAGCTGACTTAATCGTCGGAGGGTCTTGCCGGAGCCACCACCCTTGGCTTTGGACGAGACTTATTTTGCAGGTCACCGATGGTGACCTCATCTTCTCTGACTCTAGCACTTCTCCAATGACAACCAGATTTTGCACCAATAATAAGTATGTTAAATTTTAAGTCAAATTTTGTATTGCACTCCCTTACTATGTGCCAAGGTTTCAATTTAGCAATTCAAGTTATGATATCTTCCATAATTGTAATTACAATTAAATCGCTATTGCTTGCACCTTCTTTGTTTAGTTCTTACTTAGGTAATGCCCATTCTTTCCATTCTTTTCACTTAATTTATATTTCAATTGTCAATTATCATTTTATACTCATTTTTCTTCCTCTTTTTATAATTATCAAAAAATCAAACACACAATATAAGGAAAGAATTGATCAAACATGAATTCCATTTAACCATACAATATAAAGAGATAAATTTCTTTCAATCATTAGGAGAATTTGATACAATACAAACCAAAATCAAACTTCATTCATTCATAGATACAAAAAGGTTCAAGTACAAAATGCTGAAGTTTGAACATTACATATCATGAAGACATGAACATTTGCAACCAAAATGTTCTAAGTATGACTAAATAGATCCTACAAGCAACCTAATCAACATTTGGCTCTGGAGGGTTAGATGAGGCTGGATCCATAGGTGCTGAAGTATGATGTTCGGCGAATACCTTCCTCACAGCAATTTCCATCAACAAGGGAAGACCACCGGTGAGTCTATCATATACTCTAGTGGAGACACGATGCACTATCTTCTCAATCTGATCCTCATCTAATCTGACAGTGGACGAAGATGGAACAGGCATTGGACATTGTGACATGGGCTCTGACTCATGTCTCTCTTCCCCTTCTTCATCTAACTTCACCTAAATTCCATTAACCTTCTTAAACTTCATCCTATGCATCGATTTCAGATTGTATGTATCATAGTGCTGAAGCTTCCTACTAGGTTCCCCTTCCAAACTAACTCCAAAGACTTGAAACACCAATGTCAAAAACATCCCATAAGGTAGTGTAGGTTTTTCTCTTTGCGATGCTCTTGCATCACCCTCAAAATCAAAGCTAGAAGGTTAAACTTTTCTCTCATTATGATATGATACATTATAGCTATGTCATTTTTATTGAGGAAATCAAACCTTCCTACTCTAGGTACTAGAATCCTAGCTAAAATATGGTGTAGTCTATTTACCACGGACAGGTCTCTAGCATGGATTTCCTCAAAGTGCATGGAATCATCTCTACCAAATAACGGTTGCAATCCACTCGCTCGATCATCTAGTCTCTTGGCTCCTTCAGTGGGTGCCCTAAATAAGCTTCCTAATTTCTTCACAGTCAACTTGATCTTTTCATTTTTTACCTCTGTTTCAAACAATTTAGGGCCAACCTTAACATTTCCATAGAACTCCCATACTAAATTCGGATAGGTTGAGAGGTTAATTCCAGAACATATGTATTCTCAATCTTGATACTTCAACCCCTCTCCAAATGCAAATCCTTCCTTTTCCAAAAATCCAAAATCTACCCTTCTACCGATTGTAATAGCCCTAGAAGAGAGAGGGACAAGTGTGGAAGATGGAGATGGAGGGAAAACCAAAGATGGAGGGTGAGAGGGTTGAGTGGGTAGTCCTGAAGGAGGTGAGGATGACTGAGATGACCTAGAGGAATGGTCTTCATAGAACTTTGTTCGTCATTCTCCACCGCTAATCCCCCTTCTTGGTGGTGCAATCGAACATGCATGCTTAATCCTAGAGGTTACAGTTTGTTTCTTACACGACATGATTCCAAAACCCCACTCAAATTTGATGGAAAAGAGTTTCTAGGGGAAGGTCTTTAGGGTTCTAGGGTTTCCTATATAGACAGCTAAGAAATGAAATATAAAAGAGCCATCGGTCTATCCATTTAAAAAATAAAGCCCCCGATAACTTAGCCGGCCTAGTTTTTTTGTAAAGAATAACTAAGTCGGCCCAGTACTAGGATGACTAAGTTTTTCTATAAGAAAGTAATGGGATGGCTCAGTTTGGCACAGACTTGAATATTTTGATTTTCAAGTCCAAAAAATTTTCCATTTATTTTTTTTCTAAATGAGATAAAAATTGAACAAATGTAAGGAAACTAACCATATCAAAATCAATCATTTCATCATATGAAAATCAATTATCACAAGATATTTATTTATAAATTGGATCAAATAAATCTAATTGCATTCTAATTGTGCAAAATCTTTCTTCATTCAAGGGTTTAGTAAAGATATCAGCAACTTGATTTTCGGTAGGCACATATTCAAGAAGTATATCATTATTTTGAACATGCTCTCTAATAAAATGATGTCTTACTTCTATATGTTTTGTTCTTGAATGTAATATAAGATTTTTAGTTAAATTTATGGCACTTGTATTGTCACATCGAATAGGAGTGTTGTTACAAATAATACCATAATCATCTAGCTATTGTTTGATCTATAATAATTAAGCACAACAACTTCCAGCAGCAATGTATTCGACTTCCGTCATGGTTAAGGCTACTAAGTTTTATTTCTTGCTAAACCAAGAGATCAAATTTACTCCTAGAAATTGGCATGTACCACTTGTACTCTTTCTATCTAAGCAACAACCAATAAAATCTGAATCACTATAACCAATTAAATCTAATGAAGATTATTTAGAGTACCATAAACCAACATCATGAGTATTTATTAGATACTTAAAGATTCTTTTAACCATTAATACATGTGATTCCTTAGGATTTGATTGATAACGCACACACATGCATACACTAAATATTATATCTGATCTACTTGCAGTTAAATATAGTAAAAATTCAATCATATCTCGATATAGCTTAGGATCTACTATCTTTCTTTTGGGTTTTGTGAAGGAATCAAATCTAGGATTTTATAGGTAAATCTTGAAACTTTTTCAAGATCTTATAGCGAAAGACTTAAATAAATCAAATATTTATTTAAATAAATATATAAATATCTAGATCTCAGATCTATTACATGATCAAGGTATGATATTATATCAAAAATTAAAATCAAATAAGAAAGTAAAAGATTGATCAAATCAACCTAGATCTATACTACATCAAATGTAGGTATGAAGTTTATAGATTAAATCAATTATCTAAGTAAGTTTAGATGTTTGAACTTACTTATCCGAGCTTGAAGATGAAGTCATAAGCCACACATGCATCTGACCTCTAGGAGTGGTCCACATGAGCCTACGATCTCTGATCTGAAGTCTGATGTAGGAAATCGGCATAGCATGCTAGTACTATGCTGATTCTTCTTCGACGGTCGATCCGATGCTTCCTTCTTCAAAATTTAGACTCTCCAAAATATGAGAAGGAATATGAGAGTTTGCTGATTTGAGACTCTCTCAAAAGAACTCAAAAGAAAGGAAGAGAGATTGAAAATAAAATAGTCCTAAAAGAAGACCCTCTTCTTCTTCTCTTTTCTCTCACCAAGATACCTAGTTTGGTGCCTATGGAACCCCCATGCCCAAGGATCCTCTTCCTTTGATTTCTACACACCCCAAACCCCTCCCAAAGCTTTGTATTTTATGAAAAAATTAGAATAAAATTCATCCTATAACTAGAGAAAAAGAAAATTCCAAATTAGGTCAAATTCCTAGACTAGGAATATCCAAACAAGGGAAGTTGCTGGGGTGCCCAACTCTTGGGCGCCTCCTTCATAATTTTTGGTGTGGACCAGCAAGGGAGGGTGCACAAAAAAAGAGATTATTTTCATGAAATAAGAGAAGAATTAACTAAAAAAGGGAACGACACTCAAGGGAATATGTTTTGGTCAATAAGGATTCTATCTCATAGAATCCTAAGCAAAACCAATTCCTTCTTTGACTTGGTCTTCCACCTAACTTCCAAATAAGACTTGGAGGGAGAGAGGGAGCATGAAAATTAGAAAGAAAGAGATTTTCCATAAAAAATACCTAAAAAATAGGTATGGAGGGCATTGGGACTAAGGTGGCGCAAGGAGATAGGAAGTCCTAGTCACACTAGGACTCCTATTTTGACTTAGTCAAACAAGATCTTTTAACTAAATAAAATCAAGATTAAACCAACCCAATTAAATAAAATCCTAATCCATTTAAAGACTTAATTAAATTAAATTAAATTAAATTAAATTCTAATTTATTTTTTAATTAAATTAAAAAATTGAGTTAATCCGAGTCCTAGTTAGACTAGGACTAGTTCGCCCTTGCACTTGGCTTATCCAATAAATCAATTAAACTTGATCCAATCAAGCCCAAATCAAATTTAACTAAATTATATTTAATTAGACTTAATCTCAGTCTATTGGCTTAATCAAATTAAGTCAATTAGCAATCCAATTGCTAATCGATTCTCCTGCAATACTTGCACTAGGTTAAACACCAATCGTATTGATTGTCTAACCCTAAAATGATTCTTAATCGTTGATCAACCATCCGATTAGATCATAAGTTCTAATGTGTGTGACCTCATAGATCCAAACCTAAGCTAATAGCATAAAAATAAATTTTTGTACCAATCGAAGTGACCATCTAGCAATGATATCCGACGGTCGGATAGGTCGAAGGTGTAGAACACCATCCTTAGAATCTATGCGGATATAGTTTCCATATAATTCATCCCCTTGACCATAATGCTCGTAGGATACCTCAGAGTTCAACTGTTAACTCTAATCAAGTTGTCCACATTATATTTTAAAATACCAAATCCATCTGATGGATTACCCTAGCCAAGATTTTTCTATATTGAAATATAGTGATACATTCTTCTCCAACTCTAAGAGTGGTCAATTCTATCTTGATCACACTCTGACTTTATAAGTACTTGACTATGCCCAAAAGCCTTCCATTGCTGAATTAGAAATTCAGTTAGTCTGGTACCAAAGCATAGTGAGTTGCTTGCAAGTCAATGAGGTGATCTCAGATCTAAGAGATATTTATACCTATATTCCATCAAAGACATTCTTGATAGCAGAATGCTCTGGAGTTAGTAACGTTCAATAATGATATATCTATACATCTCACCTGTATGCCATACCGGTATCTCCACACATCATGGTTAAGAGAACAACCAACATATATGGTATATAGCGATCTATGCTCGATAGATGCTATCATCCTAATTAATAGCCTATCATTTGGTCGTGAACAAATTTAAGGACTAATCGATAAATTCTCTCTTTATCAAAACTAAATAATCCTAAGGACTTCATCACAACAATAGAGTTCATTAGAAGATATAAACTTGTGATGAAAAAAGATGCCAAAATATTTTTTATTAATTAATAAATTAATTACAATATCTCAACCATCAATAGGCTGACTATTAGCTTTGGAACATAATTTCCAACAACTTCCACTTATCCTAAAGCCACTCGGCACAGTATCTAATACCCATCTTCGACTTATGGTTGTCGAACTTCTTGATTACCAGGGCTTTAGTGAAGGGGTCGGCTAGGTTCTTCTTTTCGTCGATCTTCTGAAGGTCGACGTCATCATGATCCATGATCTCACGGACCAAATGAAAGTGGCACAGAATGTGCTTTGTTCGCTGGTGTGCCTTCAGTTCTTTGCTTGAGCTATGGCACCAGTGCTGTCGTAGTAGAGCAGGACTGGACCATCAATGGAGGATGCTACTTCGAGCTTGGTGATGAACTTCCTCAACTACATAGCTTTTTTTGCTGCATCTAATGCTGCCATGTACTCTACTTTGCAAACAAAGTCACCACTATATGCTGCTTAAAACTTTTCCAACAGATGGCTCCACCATTTAGAGTAAAGATATATCCCGACACACTTTTACTGTCATCATGATCAGATTGAAAGTTGGAGTCTGTAAATCCCACAAGCTTCAGATCTAACTCACCATAAACCAACCATTGGTCCTTAGTATTTCTCAAATACTTAAGGATGATTTTAACCACCTTTTAGTGATTTTCTCTAGGGTCAAACTGGTGTCTACTCACTACTCCTAGTGAGTATGCCACATCTGGTCTCATACATGTCATTGCATATATAATAGACCCCACTGCCGAAGCATATGGAATTCTACTCATACGCTCTCTCTCTTCAGAAGTTGTCGGATAATCCTTCTTAGAGAGAGAAATTTTTTGGCCTATCAGAAGATAGTCTTTTTTGGAATTCTCCATGTTGAACCTCTTCAACATAGTTTCTATGTACGTGAATTAAGAGATACCAAGCATCCTTTTAGATCTATCCCTATAGATCTTCATCCCTAAAATGTAGGATGCTTCACCCAAGTCCTTCATGGAGAACTGTGGTGACAACCAGACTTTTATTCTTTATAGTGTGGGGATGTCATTCTCGATTAAGAGAATATCATCCACGTACAAAATAAGGAATACTACTATTGGACCATTTATCCATTTGTAAATATAGGATTCTTTTCCAATCTTAATGAAGCCATACATTTTGATCACTTTATCAAAATGCATGTTCCAACTTCAAGATGCCTGCTTTAATCCATAAATGGATCTCTAAAGCTTGCACACCTTGGACTCATCTGTGGATGTGAACCCTTCAAGTTGTAGCATATACACCTCTTCGGTTAGCTCTCTATTTAGAAAAGCTATCTTCACATCCATCTGCCAGATCTCATAGTCCAAATGGACAGTAATGGCAACCATGATCCGAATGAACTTGAGCATTGCCACAGGAAAGAATGTTTCATCATAGTCAATACCATAACATTGATGATATCCCTTGGCAACCAAATGGGCTTTATAGGTCTCCATCTTTTTGTCTGTGCCCCTCTTCCTTTTGAAGATCCATTTACACCCAATGGGTTTAACCCCTTCAGGTTGGTCAACTAATGTCCATACATCATTGACCTTCATGGAATCTATTTCAGATCTCATGGCTTCTAGCCATTTCTTAGAGTTGGGTCTCTACATCACATCCATATAAGTGATCGGATCCTCATCGTTCTCATCGAGTTCGATGGGATCACCATCCTAGATCAAGAATTCATAGTATATATCCGAATGGCGGAATACTCTATTGGATCGCCTTAATGGTGCAGGTTCACTAGGCTTCGGATCTGATCTGATCAAATCCAACTTAGCTTCAACATTCTATGTCAGACTTTCTAATTGTTGAACTTCATCAAGTTTAACCTTAGAGGCAACAGTTCCTTCAGCAAGAAACTCCTTTTCCAAAAAGATTACCCTAAGGCTGACGAACACCTTTTGTTCATCAGCATGGTAGAAATAGTATCCTTTGATCTCTTTTGGGTATCCTATGAATATACACTTGTCAAACCTAGATCCAAGTTTGTGTGTAACTAACCATTTGACATAAGTTGAGCACCCCCAAACCCTAAGGGGTGAAAGTGCTAGCTTACGCCCTATTCATATCTCATATGGGATTTTAACTACAGACTTACTTGGAATTCTATTTAATAGATAACAAGCCGATTCGAGTGCATATCCTCAGAAGAATATTGGCAACTTGGCAAATTTCATAATGGATCGGACCATGCCTAACAGAGTCTGATTCCTTCTTTCAGACACACCATTATGCTGTGGTGTTTCAGAAGGAGTCTATTGGGAGAGAATTCCATTCTCTCCTAGATATGTGAGAAACTCACTAGAAAGGTATTCTCCTCCTCAGTCAGATTGAAGAGTTTTAATACTCTTTTCAATTTATTTTTCTACTTCACTTCGAAATCATTTGAACATTTCAAAAGAATCCGACTTATGTTTCATCAGATAGACATATCAATATCTAGATAGATCATCTATGAAAGTGATGAAGTAGACATATCCACCTCTGGCACTTGTGCTCATTAGTCCACATACATCAGTATGTACTAGACCTAAGAGCTAATTGGCTCTCTCACCTTTTTCAGTGAAAGATGACTTGATCATTTTACCAAGAAGACAGAGCTCATAGGTTGGAAGTGATTTACAATCATTAACTTCGAGGATTTCCTCCTAAGTCAACCTATTTATCCTATTCTTATTTATATGACCTAATCTATAGTTCCATAAGTAGATATCTGATACACTATCTAATCTAGGATACTTACCAGTAGAATAGACTACATTAACAGGTTGTGATAACATATATACACCATTGTTCAATTGTCCATAGAAAGTAGTAACACCATTCATAATGACATTACAAACTCATTTCTTTATTGAAATTTCATAATTGTTCATAGCCAAAAGGCCTACAGAAATGATATTTTAAAAAGAACTAAGATAGAAATGATAATCACTAAGAATAACGATACGAGATTCAAATACAAGTTTCAAAATTTCTAAAACTAGAATTGAAACTAGTCTTCCATCTCCAACGTTCAGGAATCTCTCATCTTACTCGAATCTTCTACTGACCTGCAACCCCTGCAACAAATTGCAAATATGGTAAGGGCTACCGGTATCCAATATCCAGTCAGTAATATCATAAATAGAGAAATTGCAAGAAGTTATCAAATAAATACCTTACCCAGTAACAGCTTGCTTCCTTCTCTGCCTATTCGGATTCAAGGAGGCAATGTACTGAGGATAGTTCCTCTTCCAGTGTCCCTACTTCTTGCAAAAGAAGCATTCAGCTTGACTCTTATTGGGCTTGGTCTTTGGGGTCTGAGCCCACATAGGTGTCCTAGCATGAACATACACCTTCTTGGCTTTCTTCTTCTTGTCCTTCTTTTCTTTTCGAAAGGATCAAGAACGAAAAGACGAACCTCCCACAAAGTTCACCGACTCCTTATGGAGTTGATGATCCTACTCAAAGTTCTGAAGTAACCCTAGTAGCCCGTAGTAGTCCACTTCAAGCTTTGATATTCTATAATGTGTAAGGAATGGGAGATAAGACTTGGGCAGCGAGTTTAGTATTGTATCTTTCCTAAGTTGTTTGTATAAGGAAAAGCTGAGCTTGCTCAAGTGCTCTATCAGCTCAATCATGTACAATACATGATCAGTGACCGAGACACCATCCCGCATTCTGGCATTGAAGATGGCACAACTAGTCTTGTGCCTCTCAACATCATCGGGTGTGCCAAAAGAATCTTCCAACACTTGGAGCATTTCATTTGGCTAGACTATCTCAAACTTGCGACTGAACTCATCGCTCATTGTAGGCAGCATAAAGTAGCGCACTATGGTTCGATCACTGAGCCACTTCTAATAAGTGTCTCTGATTATTTCATGTGCATTGGTAGCTAGCTCCTCAGGTGTAGGATCCATCAGCATATATAGGATCTATTCATGCTTTAGGACAATCTTCAACTTTCGGTACCAGCTATCGAAGTTGGATCCCACCAACTTATCATTATCCAACAATGATCGAAGTGATAGAGAAGTGCCCATGTCTGCACAAAGAAAAATCAAAACCTAATTGATTCATTAAACCTAAAGATTTGGACTTTAATCAAAAGGTTTCTTCCACTATTTTATTCAAATTGGTAGCCTCTACCTCTAATTCGAGGAATTATCCTAATTTCTTAGTGGGTACTAGAATCCACATAGACTGTACATAAGTCCAACTTTGGTTGGCCCACCCATGTACATCTAAGGTTAGGTTCATAACCAATTATTTCTCTAAATAATTTTCAGTAATTAAATTTTGCCCCAGACCCTGATCGGTTAGCTTTGGTCTTCTCAGAAAAGGGTCCAATTAGGTCCAACCATTAAGATGACCATACTTGGCCCATCCAACCAATAAATGATCAGGCCCAACTTTGGTTGGCCCACCTAACCATCATTTAGAAAGATGTATCCAAGAGATCATATAATGAATGATAATTTCATCAACCGATAAGCACCAGGCCTTTGGGCCTCCAATGATTATCCAACTGATGGATCTATTATCATCCACTTTAATGAGAGGCTATGATCCAGTTATCATATAACTATTTTATTTTAGGGACCTAATAATTTTAGAGAATTTATTTATAGAAGTGAGTAGGTCAGATTACTAGCTTGTCATGATCCTTCCACTAACTTCACCAAGTCAGCTTAAGGGAGACCATTAATAGGCTGGTCTAGGAGCACCTAAATCAGCCAAACTGATTTACCTAGCTAACATGGGTTAGCTTGAATAGTCAAATGATCCGATCAAAACATAATCTCTCCAAGAGGTCAGATAAGTTTGATCAGTGGAAGGGTCTGCCAGGCTTGCCTTAGATACTATCAAAAATATCCAGGTAAGTGGGTTGTCAATTAAAAACCACTGGACTGGTTTACCTTAAATATCAACTGATTTAATTAGTTTCAATTAGATCAACCTAACAATTCATACTAGACCGCGTTGCCAAGAATCAAATCCATCTTGGGTCTTGTTAAAGACATGGACTTGATCAACTACAACTATTGTAATTGATCTAGAGAATCCTTGATCTAATCTAAGATAATAATTGATTAGATTTAGTCAATTCTCTAATTAAATCCATTCTTTAGTCTAACCCTAGGTCTAACCCAATTAATGGACCTAATTTTCACTAATCCATTTAAACCAATGTGTTATGATTTGTGTCTTAGGATCTTCAATTCACAATCTTAGATCCTAATCAATCAACTTCTTAATTCTCAATTAAGTTTTGGGCTAAGGGTTGGGGTTCGACTTTTTAAAAATGATTTTCATATTTGTAAAATATTTTTACAACATGGTTCTATCAACTAAGTTGCATGTTTAATTCATAATCAATATGCAAGTAAAATAAACATAAAACTACTTTAGATCTAATCTAAATAGGTTCATGTAATTGAAGTAATTTCAATAATAATCAATCATAAATCACCCTAGATCAAATCTAATATATTTATTATGATTAAAATTAGATTAAAATATTTTTAATCAGATCATAAAATTTTATGATCAATATTTTAGATCAGCATGTACTAGGACAACCTATTCACTATAAGGGGTAATCCTTACAGTAGGATAACCTTATGGCAGTCCGTGCAATCTAAAATATTTTATTTTTTTAATTTTAAATTTAATAATTAGATTATAAATTAGATCTAATCTAAGAAATAATCTAGACATATATAAAAATCATGTAATAAGAATCTGGCTCTGATACCAATTGAAGGAACCAGATCTAGGGTTTTACAGGTAGATCTTGAAACTTTTTCAAGATCTTGCAGTAAAAGATTTAAATAAATTAAATATTTATTTAAATAAATATATAAATACCTAGATCTTAGATCTATTTTATGATCAAGGTATAATATTAAATTAAAAATTAAAATTAAATAAGAAAGTAAAAGGTTGATCAAATCAACCTAGATCTACACTACATCAAATGCAGGTATGAACTTTATAGATCAAATCTATTATCTGAGCAAGTTTAGATGTTCTAACTTATTGATCTAAGCTTGAGGATGAAGTCATGAGCTACACATGCATCCAGTCTCTATGAGTCATCCACACGAGCCTACGATCTCTAATCTGAAGTCCGATGTAGGAAATCAGCATAGCATGTTAGTACTGTGCTGATCCTTCTTCGACGGTCGATCCGATGCTCCCTTCTTCAAAATTTGGACTCTCCAAAATATGAGAAGGAAGATAAGAGTTTGCTGATCTAAGACTCTCTCAAAAAAACTCAAAAGAGAGGAGGAGAGATTGAAAATAAAATAGCCCTAGAAGAAGATCCTCTTCTTCTTTTCTTTTCTCTCACCTAGACACCTAGTTTGGTGCCTATAGAATGCCCACGCCTAAGGATCCTCTTTCTCTAATTATTGCACATCCCAAACCTCTCCCAAAGCTCTATATTTCATGTAAAAATCAGAATAAAATTCATTCTATAAATAGGAAAAAAGAAGAGTTCAAGCTAGGTTAAATTCCTAGACTAGGAATATCCAAACATGGGAAGTTGTTGGGACGCCCAACTCTTGGGCACCTCCTCAATAATTTTTTTGGGCGCCTCCTCCATAATTTTTAGCATGGACCAGCAAGGGAGGGTGCACAAAAAAGAAGATTATTTTCATAAAATAAGAGAATAATTAATTAAAAGAGGGGGCTGTACTCAAGGGAAGATGTTTTGGTCAACAATGATTCTATCTCATAGAATCCTAAGCAAAACCAATTCTTTCTTTGACTTGGTCTTCCACCTAACTTTCATATATGACTTGGAGGGAGAGAGGGGGCATGAAAATTAGGAAGAATGGGATTTTTCATGAAAAATATCTAAAAAATAGGCATGGGGGGCGTTAGGACCAAGGTAATGCAAGGAGATAGGGAGTCCTAGTCACACTAGAACTCCTATTTTGACTTGGTCAAACAAGATCTTTTAACCAAATAAAATTAAGATTAAACTAAGCCAATTAAATAAGGCCCTAATCCATTTAAGGATTTAATTAAATCAAATTAAATTATATTTAATTTTGATTTATTTTCTAATCAAATTAGAAAATTGGGTTAATCCGAGTCCTAGTTAGACTAGGACTAGTTCTTCCTTGCACTTGGCTTATCCAATAAACCAATTGGACTTGATCCAATCAAGCCCAAACAAAATTTAATTAAATTATATTTAATTATACTTAATCTCAACCTATTGGCTTAATTAAATTAAGCCAATTAGCAATTCAATTGCTAATCGATCCTTCTGTAATACCTGCACTAAGTTAAACACCAATCGTATTGATTGTTTAACCCTAGAATGATTTTTAATCATTAATCAACCATTCGATCAAATCATAAGCTCTAATGTGTGTGACCTCATGGATTCGAATCTAAGTCAGTAGCATAAAAATAAATTTTTATACCAGTCAAAGTGACCATCTAGCAATGATACCCGACGGTCGGATAAGTCAAAGGTGTAGAACACCATCCTTAGAACCAATACGAATATAGTTTCCATATAATTCATCCTCTTGACCACAATGCTCGTAAGACACCTTAGAGTTCAACTATGAACTCTGATCAAGTTGTCCACATTATATTTTAAAATACTAAATCCATCTAATGAATTACCCTGGCCAACGTTTTGCTATATTGAAATATAGTGATACATTCTTCTCCAACTCTTGGGGTGGTCAATTCCATCTTGATCACACTCTGACTTCACAAGCACTTGACTGTGCCCAGAAGTCTTTCATTGCTGAATTAGAAATTCAGTTAGTCCAGTACCAAAGCACAGTGAGTTGCTTGCAAGTCACTGAGGTGATTTTAGGTCTAAGGAATACTTATACCTATATCCTATCAGAGACATTCTTGACAGTAGAATACTCTGGAGTTGATCACATTCAATGATGATGTACCCATACATCTCACCTATATGCCATACCAGTGTCTCCACACATCTTGGTTAAAAGGACAACCAACCTATATGGTATATAGTGATCTATGCTCGATAGAAGCTGTCATCCTAATTAACAGCCTATCATTTGATCGTGAATAAATTTAAGGACTAATCGATAAATCCTCTCTTTATCGAAACTAAATAGTCCTAAGAACTTCATCACAATAATGAAGTTCATTAGAAGATATAAACTTATGATGAAAAAAGATGTCAAAATATTTTTTATTAATTAATAAATTAATTATAATATCTCAACCATCAACAGGCTGATGATTGACTTTGGGACAATTCTCAACATTTTGATCAAGCTTGAAACTTATTCTCATGGGGGTGCCACTTCCTTTAACATTCTCCATCCCAAATTTTTTTAACTTTTTTTTTATGTATTTGCTTTGGTTAAGAAAAATCCTCTCATTTGATTGCTTGATTTGGAGTTCAAAAAAGAAGTTGAGCTCTCCCATCATACTCATCTCGAACTCACCTTGCATGAGATTAGCAAACTCTCTACACAAATCTCATTAGTAGCACCAAATACTATATCATCGACATATAATTGGACAATCAATAGATCACTTGATTTTTTTTAAAAAAATAGTGTTATATCTATATTACCTCTTTTAAAGTCATTGTTTAGTAAGAACTTAATCTATCATACCAAGCCCTAGGTGCTTGTTTTAATCCATATAGTGCTTTTTTAAGTCTATATACATGATTAAGTGACTCTTGACTTTCAAAGCTTGGAGGTTGTTCTATATAAACTTCTTCTTCAATTAAACTATTTAGAAATGCACTCTTTACATTCATTTAAAAAAAATTTAAAATTCATGAAGCATGCAAATGCTAAGAGCAATCTAATAGCTTCAAGTCTAGCTACGGATGCAAAGGACTCATTAAAATCAATACCCTCTTCTTGATTATATTCTTGTGCAACCAATCTAGTCTTATTTTTAATTACATTCCCCTTATCATCAAGTTTATTTCTAAAGATCCATTTAATACCAATTACAAGAAAGTTTTTAGGTCTTTCAACTAATTTTCAAACTTTATTTTCTTCAAATTGGTTTAACTCTTCTTGCATTGCTAATATCCAATTTGGATCTTTTTCAGCTTCAATTATATTTTTAAATTTTAAATAAGATATAAATGCAATATGATTCATAGCTTTCCTAAGAGATGATCTAGTTTTAACTCCATGAGATGGATCACCTATTATTAATTTCTTAGGACGATTATGATCATACCTTCATATCTTTGGTAAGTTGGATGTACCTCGATCATCTTGAGATTGTGGCAGCTTTTCTTCAACTTGCTGCTCTTCATCTTCTTTTTCTTGAGAGGGAGTGTCTTCAAGTGATATATTTTTTAATTTATTTTTAAAAATTTCTGCATCCACATCAAGCTCTTCTTCTCTTATCTTAAGAGAGTTAGTTTCATAAAAAATAAGATGCATGGATTCTTCCACAATCAATGTTCTTTTATTGAATACTCTATATGCTCTACTAAGTGATGAATATCCTAGAAAAATTTCTTCATCTAATTTTGCATCAAACTTTTCTAGCTTATCTTTACAATTTATAAGAATAAAACATCTACATCCAAAAATTTTAAAATATAAAATATTTGGCTTCTTTTCTTTATAGAGTTCATATGAAGTTTTCTTCAAGATTGATTTAATTAAAGCTCTATTTAGCACATAGCATGTGGTGTTAATAGCTTTCATCCAAAAATATTTTGGAAGGTTGCTTTCACAAAGCATGGTTCATGTCATTTCAATCAATATTCTATTCTTTCTTTCTACCATTCCATTTTGTTAGGATGTCCTAAGTGCTGAAAAATTATGATTAATTTTATTTTTAGAACAAAAATTTTAAAATTTATGATTTTCAAATTTCGTGTCATGATCACTTCTTATATATAAAATATTGCATTATTTTTCTCTTGTTTTGTTAAATAGATCAACGAGCATATCAAAAGTATTATCTTTATGTAATAAAAATAAAACCCATGTATATCTTGAAAAATCATCTATTATAACAAAGTCATATCTTTTTTCTCCAAGACTAGTAGTTGAAATAGGTCCAAATAAATCCATATGGAGTAATTCTAGAAGCCTAGTGGTTGAGACAATATTTTTGGATTTGAAAGAAGATTTCATTTGTTTACCAAGTTGGCATGCTTTGTAAATTTTATCTTTTTCAAAATTTAATTTAGGTAATCTCTTTACTAAATTAAGTTTAATTAATCTTATTAGTGAGTCCATATTTGCATGGCCTAATCTATTATGCTAAATCCAACTTGATTCATTTAATTGAGCATTCATAGCAACAAGACACTCAATATTTTCATTTTTAAGTTCATCAAGATCAACAATGTAAATATTTTTTTTTTTTTATGAATTTAATACTTTTATCTACAATACAATGAAATGATTTGAATGAAATATTAAAGCCTTTATCATAAAGTTGGCTTATGCTAAGCAAGTTATGCATTAATCTTTCAACATATAAAATATTTTCTATACTAGTAGAGGGTGTTATAAAGATATTACCAAGATAAATGATTTTTTTTTTATCATTATCTCCAAATGTCACAACACCTCCATCTTTAGCTTTAAGAAAGATAAATTATGATTTATCTTCCATCATGTACCTCGAGCATCCGCTATCAAAGTACTACCTTCTTTTAGCTCTTATGGATGCCAAGCACACCTTCACAAATAATCAAGCAAACTTAGATACCCAAGCTAGCTTGGATCCTTTGGGGTTAGCACAAATAGTTCTTTTTGAAATCCAAACTTGTTTTACTTTTGTTTTGCTTAAATTAAAGATTTTGCATTCAATAAATTTATGTCCAATTTTATTGCATTTGTAATATGTAATTTTTCTATCATAATTTTAAGATTTTACATATATATTTTTTAATGACTTTTACTTTCTTGATGTATCATACCCGATATCGATTTTATTGAGAACCATCTTTTGATTTTTAATTATTATTTATAGATTTTTAAAGCTTAGCATATATCTATCTACTATGGATCTTAATCTTACTACTTCATCTTGTAAAGATATAATTTTTTTATTTGATTCATCTAGATTAGTTTGTAAATTCTTCACATTTTCTTCTATTTGAGCTTTATCTTTACTTAAGGATTGATTCTCTTTCATTAGTTCCTTATTCTTACGTAATAGCTTCTTAAAGTCATTAACTAGGTCACTGAAAGCATCATATAATTCTTCAAAAGTAAAATCTGAAATTAAAGTATCATCATTTACCTCATCATCATTATGTGCCATAAGGCAAAGATTTGTCTTTTCTTCTCTTTGATATTCTTCCTCACTTGAAGAAGAATACTCATCATTGCTCCATGTGGCTTTATATGCTTTCTTCTTTATTTTCTTGGAGCTTTTCTTCAACATTGGACAATCCATCCGAAAGTATCCGAGCTTTTTATACTCATAGCAAATAGGTGGTTTTTCTTTCTATTTTTCTTTCTCTTTCTCTTTCCTACCTTCTTCCTTATTAAACTTTTTTCTAGGTTCAAATCTTTTTCTTCTTCTCATTAATTTCTTAAATCTTCTTGTTATTGTGGCCATCTCCTCATCATTTTTTGGACTCTCTTCAGAATCACTTTCTTCCTCATGAATGATAGCAACTTTAAGTGCAATGCTCTTCTTTTTCTTTACTTCCTCTTCTCTTTCTTGGTTCATGTTCAGCTCATAAGTCATGAGTGATCCAATTAATTTCTCTAATGCTAGAGTGTTTTAGTCTTTCGTCTCTTAAATGGCAGTCACCTTTGGCTCTCAATTCTTTGACAAAGACCTAAGAATTTTATGCACAACATCACTATTAGCATAATCTCTTCCAAGACTTTTCTAACCATTCAAAATATTAGTGAACCTAATAAACATTTCAGAGATGGTTTTATGCGGTTAAATTTTAAATAACTCATACTTATGCACCAATATGTTTATCTTAGACTTCTTGACTTGATTAGTATCCTTATAGGTAACTTCAAGTCTATTTCAAATTTTTTTAGCTGATGAACATATTGATATTCTATTGAACTCATTAGCATCCAAAGTACCATATAAGACATTCATTGCTTTGGTGTTAAGTTGAGCTTTCTTCTTATCATGTTCATCCCAATCTTTTTCAGATTTTGGGATGGACACTCCATCAATAATAACTATTGGTGTGTGAGGGTCTAACATTATGACATGCTACATGTTATAGTCTTATGCTTGGATGAATATCCTCATTCGTGCTTTTCAATATGTGTAATTTATTTTGTTAAATAGTAGAGGTCTATTGGTTGATTGCCCCTCAATCAAAGGAGTCCTAATTAGGGTTGCCATTTAATCTTTAGTTCTTTGATAGTTTGAACAATAACTAATATAAGATACCTGCTCTGATACCACTTGTTGTCCAAGGATGGCTTCCCAAGAGGGGGGGGTGAATTGAGTATTTTAAAATTTAGCTTAAGATATGAGCAATTTAAATTAATCAAGGGCTTAAATAAAATAAGCTATGTAATGCACAGTGAATGAAAGTAATAAGGTAGAAATACACAATCACAAACACCATAATTTTATAGTGATTTGGCGCCAAACTCAGCACCTACGTCCACTCTCTAAGTAAACCACTTAGGAATTCAACTATAATCACTTAGCTTAATTACAGTCCAATTATTTTACTTGGGCTCACAATCTAATCCAGTTGATTTTGATCTTGGCTCACCAACCACAATCATACAATGATTATTTTCTCGGGCTAATAATTAATCTCGATTGATTTTCACTTTGGCTCATCAATCAAACTATACAACATCCAACTCTATGCTTGGACTAACCCAACTTTCTCATCCTAAGAAATTTGAAACAAAGATGAAAAATATAATAAACAAAACAAAAATAAACTCTTTGAAGCTTAAGAGAAAAAAATCTGGGAGCTTGACTTGTAGGCTTGATTTCTTCTCTTTGAGTGCTTGAAAGAAGTAGGAATTGATTTTCAATGGTGATGGCCTAACTTCTTTCTGATTGAAGATGTTGGAAGGATAAGGAAAACTCTAAGAAACACTCCTTTCTTTTCACTATTTGACTCACACACTTAAAAAACTAAAAATCTACTTAGAAGCTCTCTTGTGGGTTCAAAAAAATTCTCTTTCTTGTCCTTGAGGTTTTCCACCATTACAAGTTACTAACATACACTTCTGAAAGTGATCTAACCATTGAAAGATTGAAAATAGCCATTGGGAGACGTATGGACTGAAAAAAGCTATAAAACTGAAAACTAGCTGTTATAGCCACTGGGTTGGCTCAGTTTTTAATCGGATCGGCTCAGTTAGGCCATCTATTTTTGTTATCTTCTATTTTCTGAGATTGGGATGGCTACTTTTCTGATTAGGTCGGCCTAGTTGTTACTGGGTTGGCTTAGTTAAAAACTGGGTCAGCTCAGTCCCCTGGGTCATGAAAAATTCTGCTTTCTATCCTTTCTATCTTTTGCCTCCACTGAGACTAGGTCAGCCTAGTTTGCGTGCTATGCATGTCAGAGACTATTTGTGATCCTTTCTTCTCCAAATTTTTTTGTAGGCTAGACTTGTCCTTTTGCCTTGATTTAATCTTCATTTTAACTTCTTGGAAGATGTATCCAATCTAAAATATCTTCTCTAAAATCTTGAATAATGAATCTTCATTTAGATGAATGAGAATACTTGGTATTTATGAGCTCTTGAAATTTATAACTATACATCTTCATAAATAATGTTAGTAATTTAATAATCTATACTCAAATACTTTTGTTATCATCAAAATCAATCTAGGATTAACATGATTACATGTTAAAATGGATGGAAGCAATAGCTACAAGGACAAACGATAATAAAGTTGTAATTAGTTTTATCTAACAAAACATCATTAGTCGATTTGGCTTCCCTAGGGTGATCATTAGTGATGGAGGGGTTTACTTGATAAATAGACACTTTGAAGCATTTATGAAAAAGTATAATATCACACACAAAGTTGTTATGCCATATCACCCCCAAACTAGTAGTTAGGTAGAGGTGTTAAATAGGAAGATTAAACGTATCCTAAAAAAGATGGTTAGGCCTGATAGAAAGGATTGGTCCCTTTGCTTAGATGATGCATTATGGGCTTACCATATAGCTTTCAAAACCCCTATCGACATGTCATCCTACCAATTAGTTTATGATAAAACATGCCTTATGCTGGTTGAATTAGAACATTACGCACTCTAGGCCATTCGAATGTTCAATTTTGACATGAAGAATGCAGGTTCTAATTAGAGGTTGCAACTCAATGAACTAGAAGAACTTCACAATGATGCATACGAGAGCTCACAAATTTATAAGGCTTGAACCAAAGTATTTTATGATAAATATATCTCTAGAAAATTGTTTAAGCCAAATCATAAAGTGTGGCTCTTTAATTTTAAATTATGCCACCTTCCCAGTAAACTTTGCTTCTGATGGGATGGACCATTCATTGTTACATAAATATTCTTATATGGAGCAATTGAAATACAGGATCCCTAGAATGGTAATACATTTAAGATGAATGGCCAATATCTGAGGCCATATGTAGAGGGAATTGCATATAAAGAACGAATTGATATTATCTACTTATGTGATCCAACTTATAATGAATAATGAACTTGACGTCTGGTTGAAGACATTAAACTTAGCATTTATTGAAAGACAATCCAATGACCTCATATTTTTTTAACTTTACTTTATTATAGTTATAAGAACTTAGAACAAAAGCCTGCTAATCAATGAAGCCATCTTCAACTCTTAAAGCAAAGTTACCTCAAATGCGCTCTCTCCTTTTCTTTACTTTGCTTATTTTATTTTCCTACTCCATTGAGGACAATATTGATTAATTTGGTGGGAGGGGGGACTAATTTAATTACATCCTTGAGTATGGTTAGAAATAATTAATTTTAAGTACCCAAATTTTATCTCGATTTAGAGTTAATCAGGCATCCTAAACAATGAGTGATTAACGATCTAGATAATTTTAGAGATACTAAGAGATAAACTATTAACAAAATTCAATGAATGGTAGAGTTTAGACCAGACCAAATTTTAGAATGACTTTAGAGCCCACTTGTTATCGATCTTAATGAAGAATCTGCTTCATAAGGGATTGGGTGGAAAGGTCGAGGTATGCAAAGTTCACCGATTCTTGAATTAGATAGGTAAGATCTTGACTCCTACAATAAATTAAAGGATTACAAAATTCCATCACTATCCAAATTTCTCTGTGAGAAACTCCTGTTCAACTTTGGCCTTAGTCCTCTTAATCCAATAGGTATTTAGTTGAAGTTTATGAACTATTCATTTTACTTTTCTTCATTAACCATACTTTTCTTTTCTTTGCATAAATGGATGCCAAGGCCATTGAGTTGCCTTCGAAGGAGCTCCAACCCCACAAAAGGAGAGGGAAAGCACCCAGTGAGGGCTCGAAGAGGCAAGGGTTAAAATTCCAAGCTCTACCTCCCCCGCCAATGCTACCACTGCGCCCGAAGTTGCTGGTGCCATCGAGGTTGCCGAGGTTGATGCCACTATCAAGGTCGTAGGGCCTTCGATGCCCCCAAGTCCTCCTGCTGAGATTCAAGCTCCAAAGCCTCCTTTCAAAAGGGAAAAGAAGGTTCAAATGAAGAAGACCAGAACGACCTCCAAAAAATTTTGACAAAAGACTCATCACAATGGGCCTAATGATTTCAACGAGGAGCTAGGAGAGAACCCCTTTGATAACCATGACATCGTCAAGAGCTTGGTCAATTGGTTCACCTTACCTAACGTAGTAGACAAGATTGTTGATGCGGATGTTGATCAGTGCACTTAGGATTTACTTGAATCCTTTCTTGAGGTAATCATTTCGTCCTTCTTTTTTTCTCTGAGTTTCTTAGTGTTTCTTCATACCCACTTTGTCTCTTGCAGATGGGCCACCAACTACTTGGTTACATTAGATCACTGAATCACTTAAGGTCAAAGTTGCTGAAGGTCCAAGAATATCATCAAGCCAAGGTTGAGCACATTGTTAAGGAGAGAGCCGAGGTCGATCACCTTTTGGAGGAGAAAGTTGCCAAAGTCAACCACCTCGTAAAGAAAAAATCTACTAAGATTGGGGGTCTACAGGAGGCACTCAAGAGAGAGGAGCAAGCATCAATGGGATAGAAAGCCACCTTGGCTTTAGAAGAGGATAAGAGAAAAAAGGCTGAAGCTCAGACTATCGAGCTAAAGGAGCAGATCTCAAGGTAGATCTTGGAGGCAAAGGCCTAAGCAATAGAAGAATTTAAGGCTTCCTTCGAGATGTTAGATATTAACATCAAATTCGATCAAGAGGTCTTCAACAAAGGATTCAAGCTTTGTGAGGATAGAATTACCAATAAGTTTTCTGATCTCGACCTCAGCTTCTTATATGAAGAAGCTCCTGAAGATGAAGCAGGACTATCCACTGAAGTTGCTGATCTTCCACCAACTGAGCCCATCCCTACTATGTCTCCAACTACGCCTGTTCCTCCCTCTTCTGAAGAGTCTACACCAACTGGGGCCACACCGAACTCCTCTACCAATCCTTTGAAGGTTTGAGATCTCTTTTTATTGTATCTTCTTTTTCATTTTTTCTTCTTGTACTTGAACATTTTGAATTAATGAAAATAAATTTTCTTTTATGTTTGTGCCGTGATGTGCTTATTTTTTAGAATCCCTCTAGTGAAAATAATCATGATTCACCTCCTCCTACCGATGCCACACCGTTATTCCAAGATCTTTCTCTAAGATCTACCATTAAGAACCTAAAGAGAAAGGTTCACCAAACTAAGAAGAAATTAAAGAAAGTGAAGGACGTGCTTCGAAAGTTGAAGAAGCACTATTCAAAAGCCATAATTGAAGTCACCCATCTTTGACAAGTCCATAAAAAGGATGCCATGGACTATATCAATAAGAAGCATCATCTAATAGATGAATTAAAATGAGTGAAGAAGCTCGGTAGTGACAAGGCATGGATCCTAACAACCAAGACAAGCTCTCTGGAAGTTGAGTTGAAGGCCGCACAAGAGAGAATTCAGGTAGTTGAGGAAAGTTCAGCATGGTCCACCAATCAAGAAGAATATGGCTGGGATTTGATAAAGAAGTTCTCCGAACTCCAAAGTCAATTATAGGCAGCTGAGGACTCTTATAATAAATATAGATGTGATTGGTGCGGCCAAGTTGCCGACCTCAAGGAAAAGCTTCGAAGGGATGATAATGAGATTGCTTAACTTCAGCGATAATTGCCTGAAGGAGCTCAGGCTAGCTCGAGTAGGGACTCGAAGGAGGTCCTATCTTTGAGGAGTACCTTGCAAAGCCTATCTGAGATACATGCAAAAGAATCAGCTAAACTCCAACAACTAAGGATGCAGATGGCCTATCAAAAGGATGCTATCAAAGATGCCGAGGCTGAGTCAACCATCCTAAGAAAGAGGCTAAGAGAAGTTGAAGATGACTTCTAAAGGCATAAAAAATTATTAAGCGAAAGCCTAGCAGCTCGACGAGAGCTTGAAGAAAAGGTTAAGGACTTGAAGTTTGTTAGATATGTATGCCCTAGAAGCTAGAATTGGCTGACACTTGTTATACACTTCGAATGGCAAAATTATAATTTTGACTATAAATAATAAAATTAATTATTTTCTATCATAATATATATTTAGTATTTGTGATACATCCCTTGAGTCAATGGCAATGATAATTCTTATTTTCAAGAGTTAAAAATTTAAGACATGGATTTTCATTATTAACTTATAAAATGCTCCTGACCATAGGATCATTATGAGGATGGTGATTGATCCAGAAGGTTGGTGTACAATCATTTCTTTATAGTAGATGAGTCTTGAGTCTACGGTGTAGAGACACCAGAGCGAGAGTATAGATACTTATTAGAGAACGAGGGCACTGAGCGTGACTACCTCGAGCAGTCATTAGGAAGTCTACCTTCTCGTCGATGACTAGCTTGAAACTGTAGTGGTGTGTCTGGTTCTTTGACCTAAGGTGCATCGATAGTTCACCTTGAGGATGTTATAGTTTGACTATACCATGAATCGATCTCCTAGCCATTCGAAATTCTGAGGTGTATGTTGGCTATAGCATGTTCATTATAGGAATTGGATTACACCAAGAGGAAATCTATCTACCTCGGTAAATGAGGAACAGTCCTATGATGATCATGAGAATCAAATCCTTAAGCCCATGATCATGACAGAGTGAAATAATAGAAAGAGTTTCTATTAAGGTTTTCACATTGGATTTGAATTGAATGATTAATTCATATGACGGAAATTAGGGTTTGACAAGTTCACCTTAACCCTAATTCGATCGGGGCTCAAGATAGAGGAACTTAATCACACATGTAACTACATCGAGAGGTTTATTTTTAGTTTTGATAGGTTACCACCATATATTGCTAGGTGTCACTGATGGATTTTGAGAGAAATTGGAATAATTTGGATGATCGATCATTCTAGTTGTCTGAATCAGAAAAAGTTATGATCCATCGAAAGATATTTCGATGATGTCGATGATAGAGATCGTGATATATCTAATTACCATACGAAACTAAATTAACTGGATCACACAAACAAGAGTTTGAATCTCGATATCATCAATTGTACTAACTCAGTTTAATTGATTTGAATTAGATTCAATTAGGTTCAAGAAAATTGTACTACCATATGATTGAGCCTAATGTTCTCCTTCAACAATCTTCAAAAGTTATCTCAATTGAGCCAAATGTGTTTAGCCTCACTCAGGTACCTTTACTTGGTCTAACTAGAGCTTGTCTAGGTCAGAAAAGAATTATCTTAATTTATGAGATAAATTTGAGATAACACCTACCATTTTCCATTACCTGCTAATTCTTGTATTTTTGACTTTGGTCAAACGTTGACCTTTGACACTTAGACATCTGCCCATTATCATGCACCCATAGGAGAGTAGATGAGGGTTTGTCCCCCTACTAGAAAGAGGAAAGGAGGAGGTGCATGCCTAGGGAGGTATGTGCCCAAGAATAATGATGCCTATAGATGGGACTCCAGGTTGCTTCATGGAATAAACTTAGGTGGCATCTAAAACTCTACTTTGACCAGTCTTGGTGCCACCTAAGGATGTTTGAGAGGAACTCTCATCCGATTGGATTAGGTGATGTCATCTCATCAATCAAATTTAGTTATGATTGCACGTAGAGATGTGATTGGCCGAGATGATGTGGCACTGCATGGCGCAGTAGGGTCTATATAAACCCTATATATGCCTAGATTTAAGAGTGTTCTCCCCTTGCCCATGCCACATAGCCCTTTCCCCTCTCCTCCATGCCTATCTTTGATCCTCTCTCTCTCTTCTCCATGCCCAAGAAACTTTGGGCTCAAGTTTGATGCGATCCAAGCAAGAAAAAGGCGACAAGAAAGGAAGAAGGCAGCACTACTGCAAGAGACGACATCAAATCTTTAAAAATTATTTTGAAGATCTTCAAGATCAGATCTAGATCTAATCTTTGAAGGAAAGATTAAGAAGGTAAAGATCTTCAGATCCTACCTGAGTGGATACCGGTAGAGGCTAGGCCATTGTGTGGCTGCATCCAGAACCTCAGAAAATTAGCAGGATCATCACAGGATAATAAGATTACCTAGAACAAAGTATAAATTAAATTTGATTTAATTTATTTTATTTATTAGATTCATCAAATCAAATCTAAAAAATATTAAATCTAATTTAGATCTAAGAAAAAGTTTTTTGAAATATTTTTCTTGATCAAATTAGATCTGAACGAACCTGATCCGAGAAACAGAATTTTTCCTTCAACTGATATCAGAGCCAGGTTTCTATAAATAAATTAGATCTAATTTTAATTTAATTTTGATCTAATAATTAGATAAATTTATATATCACATGAGATGTGATTAGATATAAAATTAAAAAAATTAAAAATTAAATAATTTAGATCTAAGTTCTACAAGATGCATGACTAGTTGTAGAATAGAATAGTTCTATGTATAGTCTTGCATGATCATAATTTAATTTAATTAAGTTATAATTTTTAGATCAATTTATTTACTATTTTTTAATGTTATAAATATTATAATAAGATCTAAAAAATAGAAAATAAAGTTATTTAATTTTTATTCATATGAGATATGATGAATGCATGTTTAGACTAGTTATAGAATAGTTCTACATAATTATCTAGTATAGAATTTATTTTGATAAGATCAATTTAAATTTAATTTTTTATATGATTATGAGATAATTTAGATCTGAAGAACATGCATGATATGATACTTGAGATGTATGCAAAATATTTTTATATTTAGATCAATTTTATATATGAGATATATGATGTAGATCTAACAAGTTTTGTAATTTTTGTTATATTTCTATTTAAGGCGTTTCCCTTGGCCGTCCGATCATAAGAACAAAGTAGGATTTAAATGCCCTCTCCTTCCATTTGATGGAGTGTTCTTATGATGTGTAGGGGTGCTGCATATTCATCCTTAATCAAAAATCCAAAAACTTATTTTCTACAAAACCCTAGATCCTGAAATCCTAGGATTTTATTTACATATTTTATTTATGAACCCTAAACATAATTGAGAATTAAGATTATGAAATATGTTAAATCTAAAAATTAAAAATTTTTAGATTTAAGATATATTCATAAAATTAGGTTCGAGCTGGCTAGCTCAATTAGGTCTAAGTGGTTGATCAAACCAAATTAAGAGTTGGTTGGATGGGATCAAGAGTGCTTAAATTGACCAGCCTAATAGGATTAAATCTGGGTCAAGACCAAATCACATGAGTGATTGATCAAGCTAAGACCTAATTAGGCTCAATGGTACTAGATTGTAGGCTAACCCGATTGGTTATGACTCAATAATTTGGTATCTAAGGTAAGTTTGGTAGATACGACCGATTGATTTTTAATTGGAAGCTACTCAATTCGAATGTGCTCTTGTCGAGTTAATGACATATCCCTTCCTCTGGTCTTACTTACTTGGTCATATTTGTTGGCTTAGTCCTGATCTATGGTGGCCAATAATCTGAGCTAACCCATGCCACTAGGTTAGTCATAATTGTTATGACTATGTCAAGTCTTGTTTAATGAGACCTAAATCAAATCTTTCTAAGAAAAGATTAAGTCTAAGATCTTCCACCATTGTAGATGTGTGGGCCATTTCTGAGGTTGATTATTCTCGATTGGTTACAATGGTTCAGTTGCACCAGAAAGATGCAACCATATCTATTAGGCATTGGATGCTATGGGCTGGAGGATGGATTGGACTCAATATTTTGGATATAGTGAGAGACCCAATTAGGAATCTAATTCGTGCAAATGGTGGATCTGACTTAACTAAGGAGTGGATCAATATTCTGAGCATGGTGAGATCTATGAATTAGAGACCAAGTTTGGGTGCACCATGATTAGAGAATCATTGAACAAGAGTTGTTCACCCATTGGCTAACCTATCATCAATAACTATTAGGTAAGGTGATGAGTCAGTTAGTGGGATCGCACCACCCACTAAAAATCATTAATCATGAAGATTTTTGCATCTCTATAGAGGAAGTGTAGGGATCCAAGAAAATAGTGAAAGCTAATTTATTTAAAAATAAAACTCCTAAATAAATTGGTCAAGTCTTAATTACAATATCTAACTAGAAACTTTGACTCTCTATAGAAAAATATCTACCTCCAACCCAGTAGCACATATCCTAGACACCCATAGACTGACCGGATCTAATTACAAAGATTGGCTTTGAAACTTCAAAATTATTTTGGGTTCTGAGAAGTTAACTCATATATTAGACCAGAACCTTCCACCTTATCAGCTCATCGATCCACTAAACAGAGAGCGTCCCTTGACAAGTGGATGGACGAAGATAACATGGCTAGATATTACATGTTAGGCTCGATGTCTGATGAGCTTTAGCGCCAACATGAAGATATTAGGACTGCCTGCCAAATGTTGGCTTACCAATAAGAGATCTTTGGTGAACAGAGTCACGCAGCCAAGTATCAAGTCACTAAACGACTGTTCAAGACTAAAATGCGTGATGGACAATCAGTCCAAGATCATTGTCTGGTAATGATCAAAGATTTGAAAGAGCTTGAGAAGCTTGGTATGAAGTTGGACCTGGATCTGTAGAATGATATAATTTTGTAATCCTTGATTGATGCATATGGGTAGTTCATCATGAACTACTATATGCATAAACTTCAAAATTCTTTGGCCGAGCTTATGAACATGCTAGTTACTACTGAGCTTTCTATGAAAGAGTCTAAAGGCTCAATACTTGCTATGGAACGAACTTCTTCCAAGAGAAAGTCTTTTAAAAAGAAGAAGTCTGTGAAAAGACAAAAGATGGAAGGAGGAAAGAAGAAAAAGGCAGACTAGAAGTAGAAGGCCACTGATAAAGAAAAGTATTTTCATTGCAACACTGATGGCCATTGAAAGCGGAACTGTCCTACTTATCTAGCCACCCTGAAGAATAAGAAAGTGGCAGGTCCTTCTGAAGGTATGCTCGTTATTGAGTCTAACCTTATGATTTTTTCTGCATCCAGTTGGATGCTTGACTCTAGTTTTAGTGCTCATTTGTGCACTTTCATGTAGGATTTTGAGGATAGTAGGAGGCTGAGGGATAGTGAGATGATCCTACGCATTGAAAATGGAGCAAGAATTGCTACTGTGGTCGTGGTAACATATCCTCTTCGACTACCATCTAGTTTAGACTTAGTATTAAAGGACTGTTATTATGTGCCTATACCAAGTAGGAATTTGATTTTCGTTTCATGCTTAGCACTAAAAGGCTATGTAATTAGTTTTCTTAAGGATCATTATAATATTCTTTATAAAAAAAATAAAACTGTAAGTAGTTTTCTTATTAACGGTCCTTATCAATTACATATTGATGTATCTATTTTTAATATCGAGCAAAATGTGAATGCCATAAGAACAAAATGACCTAGGGATAGTCCAAATGATAGGTATCTATGGCACCTAAGACTAGGTCATATAGCAGAAAATAGAGTTAACAAATTGAAGAAAATTGGGCTATTGAGTCCGTTGACTTTTGAGTCATATCCAATTTGTGAATCTTGTTTTCATGGCAAAATGACTAAGCTCTGTTTTATAGGACATGGGAAAAGGGCCATGGATCTACTTGCCCTAGTACATACTGATGTGTGTGGCCTATTTGATGTGCCGATTAGAGGCAACTTTGTCTACTTCATAACCTTTACTGATGATTTATCTCGGTATGGGTATGTGTATCTTATAAGACACAAGTCTGAAGCTTTTGAAAAGTTCAAGAAATTCAGACATGAAGTCAAAAAGCAAACTGAAAAATTCATTAAGGTTCTTCGATCAGATCGAGGAGTGAATACCTTAGTCGAAAATTTCTTGACTATCTCAAGCAAAATGGCATAATCTCTCAATGAACTCCACCTGGATCACCTCAACTCAACAAAGTTTCAGAATGAAGGAATCGGACCCTATTAGATATGGTTCGATCCATGATGAGCTTTATAGACCTTTCTGATTTTTTTTGAGGACATAGTCTGTTAACTGTAATATACTTACTGAATAGGGTTCCTTCTAAAATCGTTTCTACCACACCGTATGAGATATGGCATGGTAAGAAACCAAGTCTGAGTCATCTCAGAATTTGGGGTTGTCCGGCTCATGTCAAAAGATAACAAGCAGACAAGTTAGACTATAGGTCCTTTAGAGCTTGATTCATAGGATATCCTAAAGAGTCATTAGGATATTATTTCTATATTCCAGAAGATCATAATGTGATTGTGAGTCGACATGCCATCTTTCTTGAAAAATAGTTTATTCAAGATGGCAGCATTGAAAAGCAAATCAAGCTTGAGGAGAAAGTCTCACAAGAGCAACGAGCTAAGGATCAAATGGAACCAAATTAGGTTGAGCCAATACAATCACTACCTCCTCCACCTCATAGATCAAAAAGGATTTTCCATCCCCCTAAGAGGTACTTAGGTACTATTTCAGAGGAAATAAAGAAAATGTTTCTCGTAGGTAATGAGGTTCATGGTGATGATCCCAAAACCTATGATAAGATGATATCGAATATCAACTCTGAGAAATGGTTAGAGGCAATAAAGTCAGAAATTGACTCAATATGCTCAAACCAAGTCTGAACCTTGGTAGATCCATCAGAAGGTATAGTACCTATTGGGTATAAATGGATCTATAAGAGAAAAATTGATATAGATGGGAATGTAGAAATATTCAAAGCAAGATTAGTGGCTAAAGGGTATAGTCAATGTGAAGGCATTGACTATCAGGATATCTTTTCATCAGTAGCTATGCTAAAATCCATCCACACATTGCTTGCTATTGCAGCCTATTTCGATTATGAAATATAGCAAATGGACATGAAAATGACATTCTTAAATGGATACCTTGAGGAAGATATCTATATGGAACAGTAGCTAGGTTTCACATCCAGTGATGCTGATCATAAAGTATGCAAGCTGTAAAGATCTATATATGGACTTAAGCAAGCATCTCAGAGCTGGAATACTCATTTTAATGATGTAATCAAATTATTTGATTTCATCAAGAATGAGGAAGAATCATGTATCTTCAACAAGGTCAGTGGGAGCACTATTGTCTTCCTCATATTGTACATGGATGATATCCTCCTTATTGGGAATGATATTTTCATGTTGACCATAGTTAAAATATGGTTATCTAAAGAATTCTTAATGAAAGACCTAGGAGAAGCATCCTTTATTCTAGAAATTAAGGTCTATAGAGATAGACCGAACAGGATGCTAGGACTTTCACAGAAGAGTATATAAAGAAAGTGCTAAAGAGGTTTAGTATGGAAAACTCCAAGAGGGGTTGGTATCCTTCAGACATGGCATTCATCTTTTCAAGAAGATGTGCCCTAGCACACCTGAGGAGATAGAATGCATGAGCAAGATTCCTTATGCTTCAGCAATAGGGAGCCTCAGACCTGATATAGCTCATGCTATAAGTGTCACGAGCAGATATCAGTCGAATCCAAATAAAGAATACTGGACTTCTATGAAATGTATCCTTAAGTACTTGAGAAGAACTAAGGATATGTTGTTGGTTTTTGGTAATGGAGAACTCCAAGTCTGGGGTATACAGATTTGGATTTTATGTTCGATGTAGATGATCGAAAGTCAACATCTAGGAGTCTATTTGTGTATAATGGTGGTGCTATCAGTTGAAAGAGTTTCAAGCAAATAATGATAGCAGATTCCACCATGGAAGCAGAGCACATCACTGCATCAGAAGCTGGAAAGAAAGTATTCTGGTACAAGAAGTTTGCTGTAGAGATTAGAGTGATGCCATCAGATGCCATTCCTCTATACTGCAATAACAATGGCGCCATAGCCCTTGCTAAGGAGCAGAGGTCTCATCAGAAATTCAAGCACATCGAGCGGCGATACCACCTCATCTATGATTACCTCGAGAAAGGTTATATCAAGATCAAGAGAGTCGACTCTGCAGACAATGCGGCAACCCCCTCACAAAGCCATTGGGCCAGCAGAAGATCAAAGCCCATCTTGAGAAGATGGGACTTACATTTATAGCCAATTGACTTTAGGTTAAATGGGAGTTTGTTAGATATGTGTGCCCTAGAAGTCAGAATTGGCTGACACTTGTTATACACTTTTAAGGATAAAATTATAATTTTGACTATAAATAAAAAAATAAATTATTTTCTATCATAATGTATATTTAGTGTCTGTGATACATCCCTTAAGTCAATGGCAATGATAATTCTTATTTTCAAGAGTTAAAAATTTAAGACATGAAATTTCATTATTAACTCATAAAATGCTGACCTTCTGATCATCATGAGGATGGTGATTGATCTGAAAGATTGATGTACAATTGCTTCTTTATAGTAGATGAGTCTTGAGTCTATGGTGTAGAGATACCAAAGCGAGAGTATAGGTACTCGTTAGAAAATGAGGGCACTGAGCGTGACCCCCTTGAGCAGTCATTAGAAAATCTACCTTCTCGTCGATGACTAGCTCGAAGCTGCAGTGGTGTGTTTGGTTCTTTGACCTAAGGTGCATTGGCAGTTCACCTTGAGGGTGTTATAGTTTGACTACACCATGACTCGGTCTCCTAGCCATTCAAAATTTTGAGGTGTATGTGAAGGAAAAAATCTGATTTCCCGGATTAGGTTCGTTCAAATCTAATTGGATCAAGAGGCCTATTTCAAAAATTTTTTCTTAGATCCAAATCAGATATGACACTTTTTAGATCTGATTTTATGATCTGATAAATAAAAAAATTAAATTAAATCTAAATTAATGTTACCTTATTTGCTGGGTAATCCGATTATCCTTTGATGATCCTACTGATTGCCTGAGGTTCTGGATCTAGCCACGCAAGTGCCTGGTCTCTACCAGTATCCACTTGGGCTAGATCTAGAGTTCTTCTTCTTCTTTATCATGTCTCCAACAATCAGATCTAAATCTAATTTGGAAGATCTTCAAAACTTCTTTCAAAGATCTGCTGTCATCTCTGTAGCAGTGCTGCCTTCTTCCTTTCTCGTTAGCCTTTTCTTGCCTGGATCGTACCAAACTGAAGTCCAACTTTCCTTGGACATGGAGAGGAGAGAGAGGATTAAAAGATAGTGTGGAGGAGGGAGAGGAGCAGTCTTGGGGTATGGCTAAGTGGAACTCTTTGAAAGTTGGGTGTAGATAGGGTTTATTTATAGACCCTGCTGCACCATGCAGTGCTGCATCATCCCGACCAATCACGTTGCTTCATGCAATCAGATCTAAATCTAATTGATGGGATGACATCTTTTGATCCAATCTGATTTAGATAGCATTGCTTCATCCTTAAATGGCACCTAAGATTTGTCAAAGTCTATGGCTAGGGGTCATCTAAGTTGAATCCAAAAAGCAACCTAGAGTCCCATCCGTATGGGACTCCAGGCATCCCTATCCATGGGCACATGCCATCCTAGGCATGTGCCCCCTCCTTTCCAAATTTTAGTGAGGGGACAAGCCCCTATCTACTCTCCAATAAGTCCATGACACATGGGCAGATGTCCAAGAGTCAAAGGTCAACGTTTGACTAAAGTTAAAGGACAAGAATTAACAGGTGATAAAAAATATCAAGTATTGTCTCAAATTTATCTCATAAATTAAGATAACCCTTTTCTAACCTAGACAAGCTCCAGTCAGACCAGGTAAAGGTACCTGAGTGAGCACAAATATATTTGGCTCAGTCGAGATAACTTTTAATGATAATAAAAGGAGAATGTTAGCTTCGATCGTATGCTAGCATGATTTTCTTGAACCTAATTGAATCTAATTCAAATCAATTGAACTGGATTAGTCTAATTAATAATATCTAGATCTAAACTCTTATTTGTATGATCCAGTTAGGTTTAGATCTGTATGGTAATGGGATATGTCATGATCTCCATCATCGACATCATTGAAACTTCTTTCGATGGATCAAAACTCTTCTGATTCAGACAACTGGAATGATCGATCATCTAAATCATTCTAATTGCTCCCAAAATCCACCAGTGACACCTAGCAGTATATGGTGGCAATCCATCAAAATTAAAAATGAATCTCTTGGTGCAGGTACCTATGTGATTAAGTTCTTCTATCTTGAGCCCCGATCAGATTAGGGTTAGGTGAACTCATCAAGCCCTAATTCCTATCATATGATTTAATCATTCAATTCAAGTCTAATATGAAAACCTTAATAGAAACTCTTTCTATTATTTCACTTTTTGCCATGGCCATGGGCTTTGATAGGAACGCGATGTTGTCGTTAAGACACCATGTTTATCAGTTTAATCCGACATCTTAAAATAATTAAAAAATGCATAGATAGCGATGAGTCGGGTCGAATCCACAGGGAAGGTAGTATTTTTAGATTTGAAATCTTTGATTTTTGAAAAGAAAAGAAGAAAAAAATTTGAGTTTTTAGAATCAAAAGTGAAGTCGAAAAATTAAAAGCAAAAATTAAAAGATGCAGGAATTTAAACTTGGTACTAAGATCTACTAGTTAGATCTTAGCATCTACTTGCAAAGCAATAATTTAAAGTACAGAAATTAAATTACAATAAAAATAAAAAGTAAGAAATTAAAATGCAAAAATAAAATTTTTATTAATTAAAATTTTAAAATTTAAATACATAAAATTTAAAAAAAAAGATAATAAAATAAAATAGCCTGATCTCTGATCTTGGATCGGCATTGGCAGAAAGATGGTGTAGAAGCTCGGCTCTTCTTCTCGGCACCCATTGCTTCGAAGCAGCCTTTAACCCATAGCCTGGCTTCGCCCTGTACCAAAGCTTCACCTTGATCGGAGATGTTGATTTTCTGGATGGCCTGGGGTCCTTTTTATAGAGCTAGGAGGGCTGGATATTTTGCTTCTAAAGGCAATGTGGGACTAATGCCTTTGTAATCATCAAAATTTGAATAAAATTTGAATTAAAATAGCTCTGATACATCTCTGATAAATCTGATAAAATCCAGCCATTCAATAGGAAATCCAACGGTCCAAAAATCATCAAAATCGGATGCAGATCAGCTCAGATCGGGTCGGATTAAATTCTGGCCGTTGGATCGCGCTTGATGGAGGAAATCTGGCCGCAAATCATGCGCCTGAGAGTTTGATCACCGTCGGGAGCTTTCTGGACCGTCGGATCATCGCCTGGATCGAGCGCTGCCATCCGATGGTGATCCGCGTGATGTCTGTAGCTGAATAAAATTCGGAAGCAACCACAGCCGTCCGATCCTGACCGCAAACAACCACATCCGTCCGATCGCGCAATCACTGTTCCCATGGACCGCGTAGACCGGCCGCACCGCACACCGCAACCAATCAGCGCTTCTGTTGCCGAGTGAAAAGACTAAATTACCCTTGTGAGCCGCGATAAATTTCTGTAGACCCTTTAGGGGTCTAGGTCCACCACGTGGCAAGCTCTGATTCGCCGGATTTTGCTGAGCTGGCGGTCCACGCCTGGATCGTGGACCGGCTGATGGCTTCAATGGCTGAGTCGGCTTTGATGGCTTGGCTTGGCTTGGTGGCTCGGCTTGCGGAGCCGGCTGAGCCATTTTCTTTTTTATTTAATTTTTATTTATTTTATATTTTTAAAAATTCATATCTTTTCCATTTTAGCTCCGTTTTACTTGAAATTTATTTCGTTGTGATCAAAAAAATGAGCTCTTTCTATTGATAATAAAATTTTATTTTTTAATTTTTATTATTTTTATTATTTTTTAATTAATTTTTTAATTAATAAAAATATGAATTTTTCAAAAATTATATATAAATTGATTAATAATTTTTAAAAATTAATATAAATTAATTAATAAATTAATACTTTTATTGGTGAATTTATGATGCTTATCACACCCCCCAACTTAAGCTTTGCTCGTCCTCGAGTAAAGAAAGAATTTAGTTTTAAATACCTTTTAACTTTAGAGTTTCGAATTTTACCTAAGCAATTTTCAAAATGGCCATTGATATTCAGTAGAGCTTAAATGAGATATATCATTGGGGTATTAATACTTATCAATAGAAAAATTAAGTAAAGAACATTAAATTTTTCAGAACTTTTTCTAAATTATTCCACTTTTATCTCTGATTTGTCTAAACTTTCATATAGGCAGGTGTATTGCTACTTCCATCCTTCATTTATTAATTTTTATTTTCACATTGCCCACTTTTTGATGCGAATATCATTGCTTACTTAGGCAACGGGACCCGGTTACTCGGTGGGAAACCAATGTTTTTTTTTTTTTTTTTTTTTTTAACGTTGTACCACTATTGAGTGTCTTAACTCCTTAAGCTTTCTATTTGATCCATGTAGCGAGTCTTGGGCCAATGACTCCCAAACCAGTTGGCTTTAGGGCACTAGGTATAGAATACCCCTCGGGCTTACTAGCTCGAATCAAATAGGCTACGAGTTAAGACTAGCTTTACAACGAGCTTCTTTGCCCTTCCCACCTTTTGACGCGAAACTCAATGCTTGCTTAGGCAAAGAGGCCCGGTTACTCAGTGAGAAGTACTTGGAAAACTATTTTATTAAAATAAATTTTTATATGAAGAAACGTATAGTTACCCTACACAAGCCTATAAAAAGTAGACTTTTCTTTGATGCTAGTAGAAATAATTAGAAATGCTCCAAGAAAAAAATTTTTTATGTTCTGGACTTAACTCTTTATTGAATTTTCTTAATACTTGATTCCTCAATATCTCATAGATTCTCTGATCTGTGCATCAATTTTCTTTTAAAAATGCTTAGTTTAATTCGATTCTTAAGCATAATCAAGTATCTAAATACTAAATACTAACTTTTTCGAGGACTTAAAATTTTAAAATTTTTATTTTTCTCTCCCCCCAACTTAATCGACATTGTCCTCAATGGAGAAGAAAAAATAAAGGATGTAATAAAGAACATGGAAAGAATACACCTAACTCAGTATATTTTTATTTTTTTGGTCCAGCACATGCCTTTGAAAATTTGAGCTCTCCCTCCAACTTATTCAAATTATCCTAAAAAGAAAATAAACTAAAAAGATAAATTAGATAAAAACTAAATATTGGGTTGCCTCCCAACAAGCGCTAAGTTTACCATCTTCAGCCAGACACAATGTAGCTCACTATCCTGTGTCGAATATTGGATTGACAAATTCCAATGGTTTTGGATTGCCAATCTCAGAAAGTTGATTTTATAATCCCATTATTGATATATTCATTGTTAATTTTTAGGGATATAATTTTATGATTCCATTCTCAGACCCATGTTTATTAAGAATTTCTCCTATTTGTTTTTCTAAAATGCTCATGAATGGAGTTTTAGGAGTTAAGTTTGATTCAATGGGTGCTGGAATGGTGACTAAAGGCGGTTTTAATTCTGGAGGTAAATTAATGTGATCCTGCTTAAACAACTCCATTGACATTTCATTACATGCCTTTTGATTTTTATAAGAAGAACCAGCTTCTAGGGTTGAAGGGAATAGGACATTAGGTTTATAAGTCTCGGGTAAATCATCTATTCTCTTTTCCCTTATTTCTATCTCATTTAAACTGGAACTAGCATCAGTACTAATTCCTGGCTTGGGTTCTTCTATGTGGTTAGTCTCAGTACTAACCAGTTCCTCTAAATTTTTATTTTGGCTAGCATCAGTACTAGCCTCTCTCACCTGGTCTTGGTATGGGTCCATAAGAATCCTATAGCTTTTAAGTTCAGGAATTACTTTGGTATTCTCAAATTGGAGATTCTTAGATGAAACATTAGATTGATAATTTAATCCAGGTGGTTGGTGGTCATTAGGTGGGTTGTTTGAAATTGGTAGGTTCGGTAGTTGATCTAGTTCTCTCCTCATGTTAGACTCAACTAATTATCCTATTTGAGCTTCTAGTCTGGCGATAGATTGCTGTTGAGTTAGAATTAATTGTTGAAGTTGGTTAAATCTATCATCAGCTAGATTGGTCTGTTGAGGAGGTGGGTATGAAGGCTGATTATAATATAATGGCTGGTTAAACTGACTAGGCTGACCATTATTATAGGCATAATTTTGATAATTTTGCTCAAGTGAAATTTGGGTCTGAGCCTGAGTCTGTTGGGATGTCCAAGAAAAATTAAAGTTACTCCAATCTGAATTATATGAATTTGAAAATGGGTCATTAATCAATTTGGAGTATCCTTGAGTAGCTTGAACTTGTTCTTGGATAAAATATGGAAACTGTGCAGTCATAGGACATTCACTTACATGATGGGTTGGACTAGCACAGATTGAATAATTCTCCTGATAATTAGAAGATGATGTGAATTGTGCAGGAGATTGTTGACCTAGGATTAGGAGTTGATCTATTTTCTGAGCAAGAAGGTCAACTTTATCTAATTTTTGGACTATTAGGATTCATATTAGCCATTTGATTATTATGTTTAATGTGAATCAACCATTCAATTAAGTTCAACTAAATCAGAAAAAGCGATTTCCTACCATGCATGTATTAGTGTAACCCTAATGTATGGTTCAAAAAAAAATTTTAGAATTTTTTTTTATTATTTTTTTTATTATTATTTTATTATATTAAAAATTAATTTTTTTTAATTATTTTATTTGTTAATTTTAATTTAATTTAATTTAATTATTATTTTTAATATATTTTTTTTAGTTAGTTTAATTTAATTTTTATTTTATTTTATTTTTTATTTTTAGAGGAGAAAGAAAGAAAGAAAGAGTTCTAAAGAAGAGGTCCTAAGGAGTCCTAGAACTAAGAAGAAAGAGAAGAATTAGGTTTAATTAGGATTTAATGTTGGTTAGCAATCAAGTTGGTCAATCAATCCTGACTAAGGGTTATCCTAGATCTAGACAGCTCCTAACTGCCAAGGTCACCTTCAAGCCCTCCAAGTGTAGGATTAGCCAATCAACTAGCCAGGTAAGTGTAAGGTCGGTGGGAGTCCCCCCGTTGCTTGCCTTAGACACCAATTGTGCTTGGCCAGGTAAGCGAACGGAACCAATTAGAAACCACCTTCCTTCGGGCCCAAGTCGTCCCTGAACCACTTTCCTAGACACCAGTCAAATTGACTTATCCTAACCCGGTTCAACTCTTAGGATTCCTTATCCTATTGAGCTCGAGTTCCTAGGGTTGATGTCTAATTGATTTTAAAATTTAAAGGCTTAGGTCAATGCAGGATGTTGGTTGGTTGTTTGTGGGCTAAGGAAGGGTGATCAAATCCCCACCTTATCTTGTTTAATTGGGTTGTGCCCTTAATTTGATTTAATATGAATATGCACAAAAAAAAAATTCAATCAAAGGGTTTCTATGCAATTTAAACTAGATGCATGCAACTAATTGAATTCTGAAAGGCTTACCTTGCCTCCAGCAATCACCAAAAAAAAATAAAAATAAAAATAAAAATAAAACTAATATGATGCATGCTCTAAACAGTTAGGGTTTCTAATCTTATCATGAGGCTTTTAATTAGGTTTAAATAGATATTTTTTTAAATTAATTTAAAAATAAAATAAATAAATAAATAAATAAAAAAAAACTAGGGTTAGGATTGATCTCACCAAGAAAAATTGAAAGCTTCCCTCTTCTAATTTAATTTTTTTTTCTTCTTTTTTTATTTTTTATAAAATAAATAAAAAAAATTAGTAAGCAATATTTATAAAAAATTTAAAAAATTTAAAAAATTTTTATAATTAATTTATAAAAAAAATTAAAAAATAAAAAATTTAACATCTTGTTCCTTCCCCGGCAATGATGCCAAAAACTTGATAGGAACGCATGATGTTGTCGTTAAGACACCGTGTTTATCAGTTTAATCCGACTTCTTAAAATAATTAAAAATAGCGTAGATAGTAGTGAGTCGGGTCGAATCCACAGGGAAGGTAGTATTTTAGATTTGAAATCTTTGATTTTTAGAAAAAAAAGATTTGAAAAAAAAAAGTTTTGAAGATAAAAAAGTGAAGTCGGAAAATAAAAGCAAAAATTAAAAGATGCAAAAAATTTAAACTTGGTACTAAGATCTACTAGTTAGATCTTAGCATCTACTTGCAATAAAAATAAAAAATAATAATTAAAGTATAAAAATTAAATTATAATAAAAATAAAAAACTAAATTTAAAGTACATAAAAATAAAATTTTTATTAATTAAAAATTTAGAATTTAAATACATAAAATTTAAAAAGAATAGAAAAAAGAAAAATAAAACTAAGAAACAACTGATCTTGATCTTAGATCGGCCATTGGCAGTTGAGATGGTGTAGAAGCTCAACTCTTCTTCTACAACATCCATTGCCTTCGAAGTAACCTTCTAATCCATAGCATGGCTTTAACCTTTACCAAAGCTCCTTCTCATGATCGGAAGACAGCTTTTCCTGGAGGCCTAAGATCTTATTTATAGATGTTGGAGAGCTGAAGACTTTTGATGCTAGCAATATGGGACTAAGGAGAGTTTTGATCGGCAAAAATAGTGAAATCCTCATAAAAATCATATTAAAATAGCCCATGGATGCGTCTTATGGATTCTGGTGAAATCTGGCTGTCAAATTTGGATCAAATGATCCCAAAATCATCAAAAATGGAGTTTTCAAAGCCTAGATCGAGTTAAATTTGATCCTGGCCATCCGATCAAGTTGATCTCGAAAAGATCGGACCATTGGATCATCGCTAGGAGGTTGGATCATCGTTGAGAGCTTCTTGGACTATCAAATTATCGCCTGGAACATGCGCGGTCGTCCGATCGCATGCTAGGATGCTGAGGGAATTAGAATCAAAATGGAAAAAGATGACAATCGTTGGATCTAGTTTTGGAAGAAATCTAGCCATTGGATCAACATTTGGAGCGTTTGAAGTCATCAGATCATTGTTGATGTGAGCTGGAAATCGAATCAAGCCTGGAAAACATCTGGACCGTCGGATGGTGCAATTACTGTAGTTGTGGATCTTGTAAATTGGGCGCATTTGAAGACCAGACCAATCAGCACGCAATAAGTCCTATGAAATTACCATTTTGCCCTTGTACATCGTGATAGATTTTTTGTAAACTCTTTAGCGGTCTTAGTCCACCATGTGGCACGTGTTGATTTACTGCCTTCTGCTGAGCTGACGGTCCATAGCTAGATCATCGATCGATGGATAGCTTATATGGCTGAGCCAGCTTGAGCGACATGCTAATTGAGCTGGGATGTGCCGGCTGAGCCAAATGCGATGGCTTGGCTGGGCACACCGACTTGGCTGGACGAGTCGGCTGAGCCGAATCCAATTTTTTAAAAAAAATTCATATCGGATATATTTTAACTTTGTTTTGCTCTAAATTTATTCCATTATGATCAAAAAAATGAGCTCTTTTATTGGTAATAATATTTTTTTATTTTTTTAATTATTTTTTTAATAATTAAAATTATTAATTTCTTAAAAATATATATTAATTACTAATTCTTAAAAATAAAATAAATTAATTATTAAATTAATATTTTTATTCATAAATTTATAGTACTTATCAAAAATTAGTTCTACTGGTCCAGTTTAAAGAGAGATATTAAGAGAATCATAGCCCAATGTCGTACGTCTGCCATAGCAAAACATCCTAAATAAAATACTAGCCTGTATACGCCATTGCTTGTCCCCGACCATCCATGACAAGATGTTAGCATCGACTTTGTCCTAGGCTTGCCCCAAATCATCCATAAGAACGACTTTATTTGTGTTGTAGTAGACAGATTTTCAAAAATGGCCCACTTTTTATCATGTCCTAAAGTTTTAGATGCATCCAGAGTAGCTCACTTATACATTGATCAGGTTGTGAGATTACATGGTCTACCTAAGTCCATTGTTTCAAATCGTGATGTTAGATTTTTGAGTTATTCTAAAAAAATTTATGGCATTTGCTAGAAACAAAACTTAATTTCTAATCTGCATATCATCCACAAACTAATGACTAGATTGAAATAGTTAATAAAAGTTTAGGCAACCTTCTTAGGAGTCTAGTAAGAGAACATATCAATAATTGAGATTTAATCCCATCTCAAGCCGAATTTGCTTACAATGGTTTTATCAATAGCTCTATTGGTAAGACACCATTTGAAGTTGTATATGGTTATCATCCCCATAAACCAGTGGACTTAATCCCATTACCATGGTATGCTAGATCATCAGAAGATGCAGAATCATTTGCATAGCATCTTAAGGATCTGCATGAACACATTAAACATAAAATTAATATCAGCAATCAAATATTAAAGCAGCTTGCAAATTTACATCGTAGATCTTATAACTTTACTGAGGGAGACTATGTTATGATTCGAGTAAGGCCAGAATGGTTTCTATAAGAAACCATCAAGAAACTCTATGCACATCGAGCTGGACCATTTAAGATCATGAAGAAACTAGGATCGAATGCCTACATTATAGATTTACCATCTGATTATGGCATAAGCTCAACATTCAATGTATCAGATCTAATAAATTATAATAAGCCAATAATGATACCTAGTGATCCGTTTGATCATGATCCTTTTCTTGAGAGTGAACCTCATCCTGAGTGTCCACCGCCCACTATTCCAAGTAAATATGATCACATCGACAAGATTTTAGATGAGTAGATTGTGTCAACTAGAAGGCATGGATATCGGCGGTATCTAGTCTGATGGCAAGATCAACCTAAATCTGAGAATACATAGATTATCCAAGAAGAGTTGCAATAGATCGATCCAGATCAGCTTGAATAATTTTAGATCTATAGTGGACCATACTCATCGAAGCCAAGTTTTTTCCATCCTAGGAGAATTGGTGTGGATACCAGTTTGCAAGCCACCATCTGGCTTGACTAAGCTAGATCTAACTGCATCAATAAGAGTTCTCATACTTTAATAAGTTGTTATTTTTTTTAGTAGCTACTATTTCAAACTGCCACATGTGTCACTTGAATGCCACCTTTGCACTTCATCATCGCTTGAGTTGGAGCCTTGATGGATCCCTGATGTTGTCCAAAGGAGAGTCTCAATTTTCTAGTCTGTGCCATAAAGAGGTCCAAAAAGATCAGCCTAAAAAGTTCACATGCCAATAATTGATTGGTGCGAGACGTGGTCCAAGTTTATCACAAGATAGTTGTTAGATATATGTGCCCTAGAAGCCAGAATTGGCTGACACTTGTAATACACTTCTAGGGGCAAAATTGTAATTTTAACTATAATTAATAAAATGGGTTATTTTCTATCACACCTGTGTATTTAGTGTCTGTGATACATCCTTTGAGTTAATGGTAATGATAATTCATATTTTCAAGAGTTGAAAATTTAAGACATGAATAATCATTATTAACTCATAAACTGCTCCCGACCATAGGATCATCACGAGGATGGTGATTGATCCGGAAGGTTGGTGTACGATCGCTTCTCTTTAGTAGATGAGTCTTGAGTCTACGATGTGGAGACACCGGAGTAAAAGTATAGGTACTCGTTAGAGAACGAGGGCACTGAGCGTGACCACCTCGAGTAGTCATTAGGAAGTCTACCTTCTCGTCAATGACTGACTCGATGCTGCAGTAATGTGTCTGGTTCTTTGACCTGAGATGCATCGGTAGTTCACCTTGAGGGTGTTATAGTTTGACTACACCATTACTCGGTCTCCTAGCCATATGGAACCCTGAGGTGTATGTTGGCTATAGCATGTTCATTGTAGGAACTGGATTGCATCAAGATGGGATGTATCTACCTCGGTGGTAGAGGAGCAGCCCTATGATAATCATGAGAATCAAGTCCTGAAGCCCATGGCCATGGCAGAGTGAAATAATAGAAAGAGTTTCTATTTAGATTTTCACATTGGACTCGAATCGAATGATTATATCATATGACAGAGACTAGGGTTTGACGAGTTTACCTTAACCCTAATCTGATCGGGGCTCAAGATAGAAGAACTTAATCACACAGGTAGCTGCACCAAGAGGTTCGCATTCAGCTCTGATGGGTTGCCACCATATACTGCTAGGTGTCACTGGTGGATTTTGGGAGCAATTAGAATGATTTAGATGATCGATCATTCTAACTGTTCGAATCAGAAGAGTTCTGATCCATCGAAAGGAGTTTCGATGATGTCTATGATAGAGATCATGACATATCCCATTACCATACAGAACTGAACCTAACTGGGATCACACAAACAAGGGTTTGAATCTGGTGATCATCAATTGAACTGATCTAGCTCAATTGATCTGAATGAGATTCAATTAGGTTCAAGGAAATCGTGCTAGCACTCGATTGAACCTAACGTTCTTCTTTTACTATCATAAATAAGTTGTCCTGACTGAGCCAAAGGAGTTTGTGCTCAATCAGAGGCCTTCATATGGTCTAACTGGAGGTTGTCCAAGTTAGAGAAGATTGTCTTATTTTATAAGACATGACCTGCCATTTTTGGTCACCTACCATTTTTGGTCCTTTGACTTTGGTCAAAAGTTGACCTTTGACTGGTCAAATGTTGACCATAGACACTTTGACTTTTGTCCACGTGTCATGCACCTATTGGAGAACTGGTGGGAGGCCTGTCCCTCTGCCAGAACCTGGCAAGGAGGAGGGCGCACGCCACCCTAGGCGTGCGCCTAAGTTGGAGGCGCCTTGGAGTCCTTGTTGGACAAGGACTCCACCTCCCTTTTGGATTCCAATCAGAGTTCTACTAAGAATCCAGTTTGACTGGTCTTAGGCACCCTCTAAGGAGGAATCCAGGGGTCTCTATTCCCACCAATCAGATTTAGATCTGATTTCACAAAGGGTTGTGATTGGTTGGGAGGAAGAGGAGTTGGATCACGCTTAGTCTATAAATAAGACCCTGCGCCCAACTCAGATTCTAATGCAATTAGAATAGAGATTTCCCATGCCCCAAGGCTGCCTCTCCCCTCTTCCTCCATGCCTAAACTTCTCCTCCTTCTCCTCTCCACGTCCAAAAGAGTTTTGGACTTAGGTTGGTGCATTCCAGATCAAAAGAAGAAGGCTGCACTGCTGCAAAGGATGACTGCTGATCTTCAAAAGGAGTTTTGAAGATCCTCCATATCAGATCCAGATCTAATTTTTGGAGACATGATAGAGAAGAAGAGGATCTCCAGATCTAACCTGAGTGGATATCGGTAGAGGTCAAGCGCTTGCGTGGCTAGATCCAGAACCTTCCGCTGCAATCAGGATCATCTACAGGGTAATAGGATTATCCAAATCAGGTAAATTAAATTTGATTTAATTTATCTTATTTTATTTTATTTATTAAAATAATAAGAATTAGATTTGAAACATATCAAGATCTAATTGAGATCAAGAGAAAAATTTTTGAAATATATCTCTTGATCTGATCAGATCTGGACGAACCTGGACTAGGAAATCAGGATTTTCCTTCAACTGGTATCAGAGCCATGGTTCTAAATTGTTTAGATCTAATTTTAATTTTATTTTAATTAGAAAATAAAGTGATTTTAGATGTCACATGAGATGTGATCAGATCTGAAATCAGAAAAATTAAAATTAAATGATTTGGATCTAAGATTAAGAAGATATGCATGACTAGTTCTAGAATAGAATAGTTCTATAGAATAGTTTTGCATGTTTTTGATTTAATCTGATTAAATCATATTTTAGATCTTCTTATTTACTATTTTCTGATATTATAAGTATTATAATAACATCTGATAAACAACAAATAAAAATTATTTAATTTTTGAATATCATATGAGATATGATTGATGCATGTCTAGACTAGTTGTAGAATAGTTCTACATAATTATCTAGATTAGAATTTATTTTGATTAGATCAATTTAAATCTAATTTTTTAGATTATTATGAGATAATTTAGATCTAAAAATATGCATGATTTGATACATGAGATGTATGCAAAATATGCCTTGATTAGATCTAAATTTGTATATGAGATATATGATATAGATCTATACTATTTTGTAGATTTACATGTTCCTGATTAAGGCGTTCCTCTTGGCCGTCCGGTCATAAGAATGAAGAAGGGTTTAAAGGCCCTCTCTTTCCATTCGATGGGGTGTTCTTATGACGTGTAGGGGTGCTGCGTGTTCGTCCTTAATCAGAAATTCAAAACTTACTTTCTGCAAAATCCCTAGATCCTGAAACCCTAGGATTTATTGTGCATATTTTGTTTATGAACCCAACTTAATTAAGAATTAAGTTTATGGAATATCAATTAGGTCTAAAATTGAGAATTTCAGATCTAAGACATATTCATAATACTGGGTTCGGGCTTGGGTAGCTCAATTAGGTCTAAGCGGTTGATCAAACCGAATCAAGAGTTGGTTAGATGGGATCAACAATGCTTAAATTGACCAGCCTAATAGGATTAAGTCTGGGTCAAGATCGAGTCACGATCAAGCAAGACCTAATTAGGCTCAGAGGTTAGAGTCTGGATTCTAGGCTAACCCAATTGGTTCTGACTCAACAATTTGGTGTCTAAGGTAAGTTTGGCATAGACGACTGACTGATTTTTAATTGGAAGCTACTCGACCTGAATGCATTCTTATGCGAGTTAACGGCATATTTCTTCCACCGGTCTCACTTACCTGGCCATATCTGTTGACACAGTTCTAATTTGAGGTGGTCAATAATCCGAGCTGACCCATGCCACTAGGTTAGTCATAATTGTTATGACTAAGATAAGTCAAGTTTAAAGAGACCTGAATCAATTCTCCCTAAGAAAAGATTAAGTCCGAGGTCTTCCACCATTGTAGACGTGCGGGCCCTTCCCGGGGTTGATTGTTCTCGACTGGATACAGTGGCTCAGTTGCACCGAGAAGACGCAACCATGTCTATTAGGCATTGGATGCTATGGGCTGGAGGATGAGTTGGGCTCAATATTCCGGATACGGTGAGAAACCCAATTAGGAACCCAGTCCATGCAAATGGTGGGTCTGACTTAACTAAGGAGTGGATCAATATTCCGGATACGGTGAGATTCATGAATTAGAGATCAAGTTTGGGTGCACCATGATTAGAGAATCATTGAACAAGAGTTGTTCACTCATTGGCTAACCCATCACCAATAACTGTTAGGTGAGGTGATGAGTCAGTTGGTGAGACCGCACCACCCACTAGAAATCATCAATCACGAAGATTTTCGCATCTCTACAGAGGGAGTGTAGGGATCCGAGAAAATAGTGGGAGCTAATTTATTTAAAAATAAAATTCCTAAATAAATTGGTCAAGTCAAAATTACAATATCTAACTAGAATCTTTGACTCTCTACAGGAATATGTCTGCGTCAAACCCATTGGCATGTATCCTGGACACACATAGACTGACTGAACCCAATTATAAAGATTGGCTAAGGAACTACAAAATTATTTTGGGTTCCGAGAAGTTAACCCATGTTTTGGACCAGGACCCTCCCACATTACCAGCCCGTCCATCTGTTGAACAGAGAACGTCTCTGAAAAAATGGATTGACGAAGACAATAAGGCCAGATACTACATGTTGGGCTCGATGTCTGATGAGCTCCAGCGCCAACATGAAGATATCGGGACTGCTCGCCAAATGTTGGCTCACCTGCAGGAGATGTTTGGTGAACAGAGTCGCGCAGCCAAATATCAAGTCACAAAATGACTTTTTAAGGCTAAGATGCGTGATGGACAGTCGATCCAAGATCACTGTCTGATAATGATCAAGGACATGAAAGAGCTTGAGAAGCTCGGTGTGAAGTTGGACTTGGATCTGCAGAACGATATTGTTCTGCAATCCTTGACTGATGCATTTGAACAATTCATCATGAATTACCACATGCATAAACTTCAAAATTCCTTGGTCGAGTTGATGAATATGCTGGTTACCGCTGAGCTTTCAATGAATGGTTCTAAAGGCTTAGTTCTTGCTATAGAACGGACTTCTTCCAAAAGAAAGTCTTATGGAAAGAAAAAGAAGTCTGTGAAAAAGCAGAAGGTGGAAGGATCAATGAAGAAGAAGGCAGAATCGAAGAAGAAGGTCGATGTCAAAGGAAAGTATTTCCATTGCAACAGTGACGGCCATTGGAAGCGGAACTGCCCTATTTACCTGGCCACCCTAAAGAACAAGAAGGAATGTCCTTCTGGAGGTATGCTCGTTATTGAGTCTAACCTTACGGTTTCTTCTACATCCAGTTGGGTGCTTGACTCTGGATCTAGTGCTCACCTATGCACTTCTATGCAGGGTCTTGAGGATAGCAGGAGGCTGAGGGATGGAGACATGATCCTACGCATTGGTAATGGAGCAAGAGTTGCTGCAGTAGCCGTGGGAACATACCCTCTTTCGATTACCATCTGGTTTAGACTTAGTTTTAAAAGACTGTTATTATGTGCCTGCAGCTAGCAGGAATTTGATTTCTGTTTCATGCTTAGCACAAGAAGGTTATGTGATCACCTTCTTTAAGGACCATTGTAACATTCTTTATGAAAGAAATAAAATTGCAAATGGTTTCCTTATTAATGGTCTTTATCAGCTACATATTGATGTACCTGATCTAACTATCGAGCAAAACGTGAATGCCAAATGACCTAGGGATAGTCCAAATGATAGATATCTATGGCACTTGAGATTAGGTCATATAGCAGAAGATAGGATCAACAAATTGGAGAAAAATGGACTATTGAGTCCATTGACTTTCTGAGTCATATCCAACTTGTGAATCCTGTCTTCAAGGCAAAATGACTAAACTCCCTTTTGTTGGACATGGGGAGAGGGCCACAGATCTCCTTGCCCTAGTACATACTGATGTGTGCGGCCCATTCGATGTGCCGGCTAGAGGTAATTTTGTCTACTTCATTACCTTTACTGATGATCTATCTAGGTATGGGTATGTGTATCTTATGAGACACAAGTCTGAAGCTTTTGAAAAGTTCAAAGAATTCAGACATGAAGTAGAAAAACAAACTGAAAAATCCATTAAAATTCTTCGATCAGATCGAGGAGGTGAATACCTTAGCAGAGAATTCCTAGACTATCTCAAGGATAATGGCATAGTCTCTCAATGGACTCCACCAGAAATACCTCAACTCAACGGGATTTCAGAACGGAGAAATCGAACTTTATTAGATATGGTTCGATCCATGATGAGCTTCACAGACCTCCCTGATTTTCTTTGGGGATACTCATTGTTAACTTCAATCTATTTACTGAATAGGATTCCCTCTAAAATCGTTCCTACCACACCGTATGAGATATGGCATGGTAAGAAACCAAGTATGAGTCATCTCAGAATTTGGGGTTGTCCGGCTTATGTCAAAAGACAATAAGCGGACAAGTTAGAGTTTAGGTCCTTCAGAGCTCGATTCATAGGATATCCTAAAGAGTCATTAGGATACTATTTCTACATTCCAGAAGACCACAATGTGATTGTGAGTCGACATGCCATATTTCTTGAAAAATAGTTTATTCAAGATAGCGGCATTGGAAAACAGATCAAGCTTGATGAGAAAGTCTCACAAGCAGAACGAGCTAAGGACCAAGTGGAACCAAATCAGGATGAGCCAATAAGAACACTACCTCCTCCACCTCGTAGATCGGAAAGAGTTTTTCGTCCCCCTGAAAGATACTTAGGTATTGTTTCAGAGGACGTAGAGAAAATGTTCCTCATAGGTAATGGTGCTCATGGTGATGATCCCAAAACCTACAATGAGGCGATATCAGATATCGACTCCGAGAAATGGCTTGAGGCAATGAAGTCAGAGATCGACTCGATGCACTCAAACCAAGTTTGGACCTTGGTAGATCCATCAGAAGGTATAGTACCTATTGGGTGTAAATGGATCTTTCAAAGAGAAAGATGGGGTGCAGAATGAGAATGAGAGGACATTCAAGCGTCTATGAACTGGTGGCAAAAGGTATAGATGTCATCGTGAAGGCATTGACTTTCAGGAACCTTTTTCCCGGTAGCTTATGCTAAAATCCATCCGCCACATTGCTTACTGTTTAAGCCTATTTCGATTATGAAATAGGCAAATGGACGTGAAAACGGCATTCCTAAATGGATATCTTGAGAAAGATATCTATTAATGGAAACAGCTGCTAGGTTTCACATCCAGTGATACTGATACAAGCAAT